>JANTOP010047446.1:0-10034 GCA_027564815.1 Symmerus nobilis | reverse complement strand
ATACTAACTATTCATGGAATTAATTTGAAAATTTTAAAATATGAGCTTTCGGAACAAATTAAACTAAACATTTTTTTTACGTTTTGACACAAATTTTTTTCTATTAAACTATATAATGTTCTATAACACAGGAAAGATCATCACTAATTCTGTTAAATGACACCTCACGCAGCTCTATAACTCAATTCGGGGACCTCCTAGAGCAATTTAAAAATGTGACTTTGCAATTATGGTCAAATTTTTTACAACTTTACATAGCTGTATTTAAAAAACGAGTTGAAATATCTCGATGAAAATTGGTATATTTGCAAGTCTGTGTGAATGGCATACCTCTGTAAAATTTCATGTAAATCTGAGATGGTGAGGTAAATTTTGGCTTAAAATTGTGTAGATTTGACCTGGAATGACTCTATAGTAACTGGCGATGAAATCAAACCTAACGAGTCAATCACAGAAGCTCTCTACAAAACACAATTGATGCCTTTGAGCCGCGCACTGAAGGAAAAACAGTTTTTTTTCACTCCAGAATCTATTAAATGTATAACCAGTTTTCCACAATAAATTTTTAGTTTTTTGAAAAAAACGCTACGAATTAATTCACCCCACCAATAATTTGATTTTTTCAATACACTACCAACCTAAACTAACAGAATAATTTCAATATTTTTTTATTTTTGTCCAATTTAAACCGCGTTCCACTTCTCCCCAACTTTTTTTAAAATGCAAAAAAGACGAGTTCTAGAATAACCGACTAAAATGTTTCAGCCGACAGGAATATAAAAAAACTAAGGAAGCCAAGGTTTTACGTTAGTACACACGTACTATGACATCCATCTTTTAAATTTGAATTGAAAATATCAATTTTTCAACCAAATAAAAAACGTGTCCCACTTCTCCCCAATCTCCCTTACTTTTTTCAAGAACGAATTTTGGCACATTGTAATTGAACTCCTAATCTTTTAGGCACTTCTGTCTATTTATACATCTTCATATTGTGTTTTTCTTTAGTTCTCTGAACTGTCGACGCACTAGTTTTTATCTTACGAGCTACATTCCTTATTAACATCGATCTGTTTCTTTGAATAGTTCTCGACCAGTTTCCTGTAAACTGGTACACTTTCTATGCCACTTTTCGACAAATCATTGATGGTGCAATGTTCACTGAATTTTTTAATTATGTTTTTTTACAACATTCGGCGTTATTCCAACTTTTTTGATGAAAGAAATATGAAATGATTTTTTTCAGTGCACCACATTTCAATAATTTTTTTTCTTATTTCCTTCCTTATACGCGCCATTGTTTTACTACCCAAGAACAAATTACAAATGTTGTTGTAATGTGTTGTTGAATATATAATTCACAAATACACAATATTGTTTTTGGAAAAAATTTACCGTTAATGTTATTTACAATAACAATTCAGTGTGCACTTTCTTTCTGGCACAGGCCTTATTATTACCCTTATTCCGCATTTTATCTGTTACTTTTCAACGGAACTCCAAATAAACTTTCAGATCTTCTCGAAAATCACTGTATGTCGAGAATTACAAGTATTTAAATTTTAAAATTAGTATTGGTACAAAGCTGTTGGAAAGATTACAGCACTAGGAGTTTTTTAGTCGATAGCGATTCGACTAGAGCAAAAATTCATACATATTTTTATCTGCGCAATGTATTTTTAAACGCCTCGACTCAACACGACTCGAACATACTTCCACCCCAGCTGAGCCTTCATAAATATCATGGCATTAAAAAATGGCATCTTGTACAAAAGTTTATTATTGGGTCGTTCGGAAAGGAATTTCGTTTTTTTTTATGCAAATGAAAGACGATTTTTTTATAGTGAATAAATATTTTATTGAATTATATTTTGTCCATTCTGATCCAATACCTTTGCCCAATAGCATGGTAATAGCATGATTTCACGCTCATAACATTTGTTCGTTGCTGGCAAAAACTGATCAAGCTGATTTTTGACCTCCTCATTTGAAGTAAAGGTTTTCAGTCTAAACAGTTTCGTAAAGACCGAAGCAAATAATAATAAGAAGGTGCCAGATCTGGAGAATATGGTGGGTGTGGCAGTATATCCAATCCAACCTGTAAAAACTTTTGGCGAGTTAACAAACTTGTATGAGATTTCGCATTAGTGTGATGGAACAAATACACCTTTTCTATTGATCAATTTTTCTATTTTTGTTAGGTGAATTATTCAATTTGTCCAGCTGATGACAGTACACTTCAGTATTGATCGTTGTGTTGTCCGATAGAAGCTCAAAAACAAACGATTCTTTAGAAATCCCATCACCTTTTTTTGATGAATATCGGCTTTCGAACAGCTTTGAGCCGGTTCATCTTTTTTAATCCATGATCTCTTGCGTTTAACATTGTTGTAAAGAACCCATTTCTCGTCCCCAGTGATGATGCGCTTCAAAAATGGATCATTTTCTTAACGGTTGAGAAGCAAATCATAGACGTCAATACGGCGGCACAAATTTCTTTCCATAAGAATCCATATGTTGAGCTGTGAGATTATACATAGGCGTTTCAAATGATCATGAACGGTCGAATTCGATAAATTTAATCTCTTAGCGATCTCAAGAGTTGTTATTCGCCGGTTTGCATCAATTATTGCCTTTGTTGTATCTTCATCAGCTTCAACTGGCCTTCCATATCGTGATGCATCTTCAACATCAAAATTGCCGGATCGAAATTTTGCAAACCAGTTTTGGCGTTGTCGTCCTGGCAATACATCTTCTTCATACACATCGGATTATTTTTTTCTTGCTTGAACAGCATTGTTACCGTTTCGATAGTAAAAAGTAAAATATGCCGAAAATGCTGCTTTTCACTGTCCATATTTGAGAGGGTACCAATCAAAAACTACTGCGTAGAATCAATCGAACTTTTTCACAGGCAAGCCTTGCTATGTCAGCTGTCAAAGTATATAATGATTATGCGGCTTAAGTGTGAAGTTGGCTATGAAAAAATACAATTAAGTCCTCTATCCAATAATATCTACCTCCATTTAACGTTACGGCTGTTCTTGTGAAAAAAGTTGCCGGAGTCGAAGTTGTCACAAATATTTACGAATCCGACTCCGACTCCGGCAAAATACCTAAAACTCCGACTCCACGATTCCGACTCCGACTCCGACTCCACAGCCCTGCGAGAAATGTTAATAATAATTCACTGTGGTACACTAAAACAAAAAAAAATAAGAACAGACTAGGTGGATTTCGATAATTTGTATATGCTGAACACGATGGCATTAGCTTTTCCCACACGTCACATTTCGAAAAAAAAATGTTTCCAAAAAAGTGCATTTTTTGAAATAAATGATTTCAAATTTTGATAATTTGAATTCAAACATACTTCTAAACAAGAACTAAATCATATTTCATTTGAGAAATACATTTTATATAGGTATTAGGTATGCCCCGAATACACGGTTAATTCGTAGCGTATTATATGGAAACAGTGTTATATCGAAAACAAAATTGAATTGAGATCAAAAATACATTGAAAAAACGTCATATTTCTACTAAATTTTCTTAAAAATTTCACGTGTAGGACAGAAATTAATGATGGAATAATGATCAGAGACCCCTTATTATCTAAAACCACCCAGTCCAGTCCAATTTTTCAAGTTTTCTACCATAAATTATCGATCCTTAATAAATTGGGTATCTTTAATGCATTTAATGATTCTGGAAATTACATTTTGTAAGTTTATTCCATTATTTATTCAGCATTATATGCGGTGAATTATTATTATCAAGTTATTATAATTAATGGAATGGTATTATTTCAGGCGATTAGAATTAGTTTTATAAAATTATTAATATAATATAAGAAAGTGAATTTTCTTTTTTCAAAGGTATGTAAAATATTAACAAAGTTCCACATTATGAAATAGGAAGAAATAACAGGGCTGACAATATACACATTTTTATTCCCTACACGATCCCAAAATGTATTAATTTGTGTCCATTTGAAATACATGTCGAATGACATTACCAAATAATGTTTACAATCCTTCTACATACATCAGATAGGATAGAATCAAACAGTAAAGATTGAGGAAGTTTGAAATAAATCGACTATTTAAAATTAGACCATGTTTGCGAATAGAATGATGGCACACCCACCATATATTTATATAGATAAACTGTTAAGACAATATACATAATCTTATTGTGGTATTTTTCCTATTAACTATCTGCATGATACTATTAAAATACTTGTATATTATTAGCGGCTGTCTATAACTGCGATAAAATTATTATTATTCGATTGCAGATCTGTTTAATATAACTCTATGATTTTAGACTACCTAGATATTATGACGCAGGGCAAATTTTCCTACCCTTTCAAATGATGTTGTGCTTAATTTTATACCATGGTCTGGTAAATAAGTATGTTGGATAGGTTAGGTTAAGTGGCATGGTACTATTATTATGTAATGTGGTAAAAACACAAATGGTTCATATAATCTATGCAATGTAAAATGAATGGAAATTGCCAAACTTTAAATTTTAAATTCTACTCCATCGAATTTAACCCATATTAACCATATGGTAACGCAAAAGAACATAATTTTTACAATTAAAGTTACTTTCACCGGGATTGATGTTTTAAATTAAGTGTTACTAACACTATTCAGGGATGGCAAAAATGGTTTCCGTTTGGTTGTTGTAAATAGAGCCATTTAACTTTTGCATAAATAAAAACTACATTGGAATGTGGAACAGCTCTTTTTTTCATGAGCACTAATGGGTTAAGGAATCCATCCATCCACACTTTAGGAATGGAGAACCTCTAACGTAAAATAAAACAAATAGTATTCCGTTTATACAGGTTGGTTAACAATTATGTATATGTTTTCTTTTAAGGAATAGGATTATGAAAAGGATGCTTAGATACTTTTCATATTAGAAATACTATTAGAGCATAATAGAACAACATGCCTAAATATAAACCACAAATGAAACCCCAAAAGGTAAAATATCCGAATAGGAATAATACACAAAAACAGATTTACGAATAATACATAATATTTTGCCAGCATTTCATCTGAGTATTATTCATAACGGTAATATATAGTATGCCAACCCTGGGAAGTACAAGAAAACAAACTTATTTTGTGATATCATGATTATTACGGCCAGATTATTATTCACATATGTGTAAGCATCGTCTCATCTATTTTATAATGTTAATTCTATAAATAATATTGCCGTATTCCGGATAACTAATGTGGCTATATAATATTTCTTATATCTATTCTTGCATATGCATAAATATATAGTAATGTTCATTATGGACCAACGATTAAAGAATCCATTCTTATACTCTATCTATGTTTTACCAATATACGCAAGATAGTCGTAATGTGAAATAAGAAAAAGTTGAATTGTAACCATCATAAAGGCAAGTCATAGGTGAAAGAGCAATGCTCAAAAGATGTTTGCTTTTAAAATTAATACTACAACTAAGAATTCTTTGACTTTTTCTATGGCAAACATTATTGGTAATGCAATAGGATGGATCGATTTCGACATTTATCTTTCGTTTGACATTGACAGTAAAGCCGTGGAAAATAGCTAGGGTCGGTCTATATTTTTAAATTATGACGACTAGTAGTTATCGACAATTCCGTTCAATAACCCACATATTACTTTCTAAAAGTTGATCACTCGTTTACAATGATCTGATGTTGATGATTAGAAACTTTCAGAAATATCTATTATTCTTTCAAATAAACTAAGGTAAGGTTTAATACTGTTGTTAGAGATTAATTAGTGTACATATAATTGCCTACTTGGATTGTTGAATTTGAATAATCCCAGATGTATGTTGAGTTAGGTTTAACAAGATCGTGCCTAAAAGCTAGTGCCGTAACTATATATACCTCGTAGCAAATGACGAAGTGCATTCATGGGGGAATGTACTGTACATACGCTTCTCATTGTAGAAAGGCAAAATATATAATTAGCAAAATAATATTTAATAATTCTCTTACACCTTAATATCATTTTATAAGGCGTAATAGAATGTGGGCTCCAAATGCAAAATTTCTCTAACAATTCCCGATTTTTTCAGCAACATCACCAAAGTTTTCCCAAACAATATCGAAATTTCCCAACTGTTTCATATGGTTTGTAAAATATATAAATATCATCCGTATATGATCACGAATAACGCGTACCCATTTCTCTAATTTTTCCTGCTCTATAATAAATGGGGAAAGATCCATAAAAAATAAAAATCCGTAAAAAAATATTTAGAGAAGTAAAGACGCAAATAAATTTTCCCTGGGCGTCTTTAATTTTCTAATTATTATGTTAAATTGTGCGGCTACGAACTGTTGGATATTAGATTCTAATGGTTGGTATATTAATACGGTTTGTATGAGAAACACATATCCACATAAAAAGTGTAATATATTGTGACAAAATTATTATTAATAGAGTTTACTCGTGATTATAAGCTGAAATTACATTTAGCTTTACATTTAAAATAATTATTTATATTATATATGTATGTATATTAGGGGTGATCGAACTGTATGGACAAATTTAACATATTTTTGCGAGGATTATAACGCCTCCAGAATAGACTATAGGGTCTACCTATAGAAAAACATTTTTTCAACTACTACCCTTTCATAGAAAAACATTTTTTTTCCCACGCGCACCTTACGGTAAATTCCACCTAGAGGTAAAATTCCACTCCATGCACTTTGAACGGGAATTTTACCTCTTTCTCTTCCACTTAGCTTTCTGACGTTTTCTACATGGGCTATTTTGTATGTAAGCAATAAGTACACAAGTTGTCAGAAATGCACCTTATCATGTAAATTTCCGGAATTTTCCACAACTTCGGCGACTTCTGACGACACTTTATCATCCACCCAGCCTTCTGGTGGATTTTTCCTACATTCTTGTACTGTCTTCGGTAATTACACAAATTTTCAGCCTTGCACCTTATCATTTTTTTTTTCTCTTAAAAATTACATATTTACCACCCACCCACGCATTAGTCTTCCAGGAGGACTTCTGACGACCCTGGCTTTAATTTTGCCGGTAACAATCGAACCCTATTCAAAAAAAATTTCGCTTGCAACGAGTCATGTAAAATTTACGTAGCCAGCTCTCCGTCTAATTGTTGTTGTAGTTCTAAATAAGATCTGAAAGTTTAACGACTCTCCGACTTCCCCTAACAATTCTACGCGGGTTCAATTTTCGTGAAAAAGGTTTTTTTTTTCATTTTTCTTTATATAATATTAATTTATAAAAAGTAGGGAAGTTGAAGGGGCACGTGGAGCTCATTCAGTGGCGTGCGGCCAACACCTCCGTAAGGTGTGCAGAATTTGATGATCCCTTAACAAAATGTTACAGTCTCTATCATATGCGTTTGCTTTATTCAAAAGAACATTACTCACTGCTATTACTAGAGTGCCTGCCGAATCTTTTCTTCGGCCAGAAAAAATGTAAAAACGCAGAAAGTTGCTTTGACAGCCAGGTAAAAATACAAAAATTCGAAAACGCTCGCACCGAGAAATTTGAATATCGGACATCGCGACATTTGATCCTGATTTCTGGATTATTTTCTTCCGAATCAAAAAAAATGTAGTGATGCAGAAAGTTTATAAATTAGTTGATGAAAAATTCTAAAATTTCAAAACTAAACTTTTCGTACAAAAGCTCCGTGCAAACTTAAAAGCTCCCAGAAAGCTATATTTTCTGAACATCATTTTATACGTTCTGAGATTTATTTGCTACCCTAACAACGTTGCTTTAACAAAATTTTAGATTTTCCAAAAAAAGCTTCAAAAATCTGTAAAGCTCATTGAAAGCTTAACATTAAAATGTCGTTTTATATAACGTGGAATCGAATTTTTATCCAATTCATTAAAATTAAATGAAATATGGAATTTTCGCAGAAACCTTGTCCAAATTATTAAAAGCGCATCGATAGCTCTAAGTTCCAAACTTAAGTGTTTACGTGTAAAAATTTGTATCATTTTATTCGCCATTTTATATCATTTGGAATCCAATTTTTATTCGATTTATTAAATTTCGAAATTGCGGGAAAAATCTAACAGTCCCATGAAAATGTTAGAAAATCAGTTGGAAAAGTTCGAAAAGACGGAAACTTTCTAAGAAAAGAAACGTTGAGAAAACGTATAAAAAATAGGAAGGTGTGTATATTATAAACAGTAGGGAAAAATTCGAATAAATTTGGGTAATATGCGAGCAATGTCAGGAGAAAATTGGAGTTAGGGAAATTTTAAGAAAATGTCGGTAAGAATTTAATCAAAATGGGCAAAAATTGGAGCTAAGGCAATTTCTAGAAAAATTGCAATTAATTACAGAAAATCGGAAAAATTAGAGAATTAGGGACTAGTTATGCCTATAAATTCCTACCCTTTTTGCACATTTTGTGTTTGTTTTCACTGTTTTAACAAAAGACATAAATTCTGCGGATAAATCTTCACTGCACAGCTAAAAACTAGTGGAAAATTCTACAGAACTGAATAACTCCTCAATTAGACACATAACTGTCTGTTATGAGGTAAGGTAGATTATACTGCAAATTTGTATCGAAATAAAATACGGGAAAGTCGAAAAAAATTCGGTAAAAAGTCTGGAAGAATTTGGAAAATTGTAAGAAAAAATTTGGTAGTGCTAGGTAAAGTCAATGGATTATTTTATAAATTTCGAAGGAATTATTTAAAAGATGATCGGAATAATCTAACTATATACAAATTTTAGAGTGTTATTCCGAGGGATTCGAGAAGGTCTCTGCACCTACTGCGCGTTAGACTGCACGCCACCGAGCTCATTATACCATCATACTTAGTTTTTTATTACCATACGCAAGTTAAAAAAAATAATTGCGATCCGTTGAATAGTTTTTAAAAAAAAGGTACCGAAAGTTGGGGCACTTCCACTTATCGTAAAAATATGGGAAATATGTTGATCTGTTCAGAAAATAGTGTAGAATAATAAAATGAATTAAAAAAGAATTTTTTTTTCATTTTTTCGTCGGTTACCTCCTTAAGGTTTCCAGTGATCAATTATTTTTGTCAGTTTCTTAAGTGGTAAACAATAGCAGGATTTAATTAATCAGTAAATTTGTACACGGGTTTGCATTTCGCGGCGTGAAGACTTAACCAATGTTAATTCTTATTCTGATATTATTTTTACAAATAAGTAAATTATGTCATTTTGTAATTAATCTATTCCATTGACACTATCAGTCAATGTGTCAGTTTCTTCAGTCACGTGTATCTGTGTGTCTTTCTTTGGTATTTGGATGTACTTGAAGTCTTTTTTGGTAATTGGTGCTGAAGATTCTTATTTCCTCTTGAATAAATTTTATGTCCAGATCATGATGGATAACCTCGTTTTTAACATAATATGGTGCGGTTGCTATGCGTCTTAGGGTCTTGAATTGAAAACGTTGGAGTATCACAATGTTCGAGGAGCTAGCAGTTCCCCAAACTTGAATTCCATATGTCCATATCGGCTTGAGGATTATTATATTAGGAGGATAGACAATTGTAATTTAAGCTGTCTTCTCTTAGTTTCAATATGTTTCTTCCGTGTTAACCTCCTATCCAAGTGTATTCCAAGGTATTTAACGTCAGTTTGTTGAGGAAGTTGGATGTTGTTCAGTTTTACTGCCGGGCAAGTTAGTTTTCTTGTTGTAAATGTTATATGAACCGATTTCGTTTCGTTCGCCTTAATGCGCCATGTTTGCATCCACTGCTGTATTTTATGAAGGTGTTCTTGTAGTTCGCGTGACACTGTGTTTGTGTTTAAATGCGTTGATAAAATAGCAGTGTTGTCAGCGAATGTAGCAACGGTCACATCATCTGAAGTTGGGAGGTCTGAGGTAAATAATACATATATATTTGGTCCTAGTACACTGAAAAAATTATTAATCCGGAGATCAACAATTATCTTGTTTGATTTCAATATCGATAATTTTTCACGAAATCAAACTGTTTCTTAGTTATAAGAAA
>JANTOP010047445.1:0-24355 GCA_027564815.1 Symmerus nobilis | reverse complement strand
TAATGAATCGATTTGGTTTTTCAATCTTGACAATTGAAACTTAAGTTTTAATTGTCAATTTTTATGTCAAATTCCATTATTAATATGTTATAAATGTACGTACACATATTGAATACATACATTTCGAGGAAAGCACCCTGGCCTTAAAAATGACGTCAAAGACAAAAATTAGAGACCTAATTTTATTTGAAGGTAAGGTGGCAATCATTGGAGGAAAGCATAGCTTAAGAGAGAGAAATTTTTTGGGTCCAAATGGTTTTTGGTTCACCCTGTAAGAAAAAAATGTTGGGTCACCCTGTAAAAGATGAAACAAATTGAGTTGAAAATTTCCGAATGGTTTTTGGGTCACTCTGTAAGAGAAAAAATGCCGAGTCATGCTTTAATAAAACAAATTTTGGATCACCCTGTAAGAAATAAAATTTTTGGGTCATCCTGCAAGAGAATAAAATTGTTGAGTAAAAAATTTTTTTCCGGTATCCTTGTAAGAAAAAAATTTTTGGGTAAAAAATGTAGAAATTGTATTTGTGTCGCCCTGTAAGAGAAAAAAATGTTTGGGTCACGCTTTACATTTTGGGTCACCCTGTAATAAATAAAATATTGGGTCACCCTGTCAGAGGAAAAAAATTTTAGAAACAAATTGTTTGGGTAACCCTGTAAGAAAAAAATTTTGAGTCATCCTGTAAGAATTAAAATTTTGGGTCACCCTGTGAGAGAAAAAATTATTGAGAAATAAATTTGTTGGTCACCCTGTAAAATAAAGACATTTTTGGGTCACCCTGTAACAGAATAAAATGTTGTCTTCAGTATTTGGCGTCTGCACACTGCACCTGCTTTTCCGACCTCTATTTAACTGGTTTTGACGTCTGGATATGTCTGACTTCAATATTTATTTTCGGTATGGAAACGACTGGCAAGTCTAAATGCTCACTTAGTATTTGGCTGTTGTTTTCTATATATTTTTCTATCACTTAAATATAGTATCCCGGACACGTTTGGAGAGGATTCAGTCGCATATAAAATACATGTAATTTTTTTCGCTCTCAATTTGTTGACATTCATGTTATTTTTAAATTCTATGATTTTGAAATGAATCAAGCCAACTGTTGAATTCAGTATTTGGCGTCTCCACACTGCACCGACATTTATTTTCGGTATGGGATACATTCCTCTTTATTTTATGTATAGAAATAATTCTAAACGTTGGCAAGCCAAACGTCCAAACAAACTTCCGTTACATCAATTATTGGTTTACCCTACGCAAAGAAGTTTCATTTCAAAAATTAAATATAACAAAATGGTGCTAAAAAACGGGTTTTCCTGTTCTTGTTAGTTTTATAAATCTTCTTCAAGTTGTATACAGGTCGTAATTTTTTATGTAACCTATTTTCCTTGATTAAGTTATAGGGAACAACTACACAAATTATAGGTGAATCGATTTAGTGATTCTTGAGATATCATGGCCACCGATTTAAAATATCAAACCAAGCGAGTACAACCCAACGAAATGTCTTATACAAATTTTCATAAGCGAAAAAACTGTATTCAATAAAAATTATTCGCAATAGAACAGATCCATGGAAACTCATTAAAGGAAATGCTAATAAAATGGACCTCTCCCCTTAACATAACCGAAAAGAGAGGTAGATGAGGTAATATTATGCATGGAGTATAAGTATAAACGTAATCATATGTAGAATAATAGAGTTTAGAGTAATTTCGATAATTAATATTCAAACAATAAAATTGTAGTTTTCTGAAATTATAATTTTATCCAAATATTATAACATCTAATATGTATATCCCATAAATGAAATTATAATTGTTTATAATTTATCAAAATAAATTTTCAAACCAACTTAACCTATTATTTTAAACATTAAAAGAATAGCAATACAAATATTCCAATAAACTTTCACCCATCTACCACATTAATTTAACAGAAAGTAAAATGTTCATTTTACACGATCCCCATGCATTATTTTTATTTACGAATTTATACATTTTTTTTTTGACATTCATTATCGTTACCATGTCTGGCTACCAAATAATTTTACTAATCACAACATGCGTTGTCCTCCCAGGGCCAGAATTAACAAAGCTGAAAATAAATATCCGAAACTATTGCAGATTGTATGTATAATCTGTTTCATATAACGCAAAATTATTTTCCGACAAACCAAAATAAGGGAACAGAAATTAATGAAAAGCGAAAATACCATTGCACACAATCCCATTTAACCCTGAAATACCTATAGCGATATCCCACATGGCTGAACAATATTTAGAAAAACCATACAGTAAAACGAGTGTTATACCCATCGTTGTTTTACTTTATAAGCGGAGTTTAACCATAAGTCAATTGAGACATACTAATTAATCTTTTTCTGCTTTGACTCTTATAGACTCACTCCCAGGCAATCGAAGGAGATAAAAGATTAGTAACAAAGTTATCAACACGTGTGTCTAACTTTTCACTATATTCGTGTATCGTATCTTGTATACTATCTATTCCCGTATTTAAGCCAATCTTTATTGGGTTTGGGTAAATGAGTATCCCACCCAAAACAAAAATTATATTAAAACTAAAGTAGCTCCATCCCTCCTGCTGTATAATAGAGAATTTTATGAAGATATACTACTAAAATGATGCAAACTTTTTCGTCAGACAATAAATACAAATTATCCTGTTATCCTTTTCATTGCAACAAAATAAACGTATAAGGATAAATTTTATATAACCGAAATGAAACACTGAACCCCATATCATCGTGCTATAGATTCAGATTAACGAAAAATGGTGGAGGCATCTAAAAGAGTAATCGTTTTTTAATGAATTATTGCTTAAAAATGATGTGAAAAGCTGTGCATTTTAAATTTGTATTGCAATTTATTAAATTTAAATAATTTTGCAACTCGGATATGGAAAATCACATATGGAAAAGAAAAGATAAAATTATGATAAATTGAGAAATAAATAATCTCTAAAGCCTTATATTAAACGAAGACATTTCAAACACTTGCGCCTGATTCAAATTTCCAGATAAAAACAGTAAGCATATACTATACACATACAATCAGATAAATGAAGATACGATCTGTAGTTAAGGTGTATAACCCTAAGGCAATAATTTTTTACCTAATCCGGCAGTTTTGTACACTACCACATCTTTCGGAAAATTAGGAATTATATGTCTGCAATAAAATTTAAAATAAAAACCTTGTCAATTCAAAATTTCTAAGAAATAAATTTGTCAAATAAAATACGCCAATTCCATAGTTATGTCAATTTAATTCGCAACATTAAACTTTCAGAATTTGACTAAATTTTCATATTTTCGTGAAATTTTCGATTCTCGTTGAATTTACAAACCATTTTCTTATTTTCAGAGAGCTTTTTACATTTTAAAATTACTTCATTTTTGGATAATTTTTGGAATTTTCTGAACTTTTGAACGAAACCTGAAACCAGTGCCTTCACACTGAAAATCATTTCACACTTTGTCTTTGAATTGCTTACAATATTATTTACATCGGGCTTTCAATTTTATTCTATAATCATAATGAACCTGCGTACAGTTTCACTGGGTGCATATAGATATCAACCAAACCGCCAAAAGATATGGATGAAACAACCATGCATATTTAGTAATATCGCGTGCCTTGTAATCAGTGCCGGATTAATTATAGTAGCAGAGGTAGCAAATGCTACGGGCCCCGCGCCCAGGCAGAAAAAAATCAGAATTTAAATATCCCGCCCACTCTGGCCAGGCAGGCTCTTCTGTAGTACGTATACACTATACATCAGACATGCAGAAGTTATGCATAAATTTCCCCTTTGGGTGATGGTTGGATAACATTACTCTTCATTTCCGAACACGGATGATTTTTTACTGGGAGTAATATTTTGCATTTTTCGAACGCTAACGCTGAAGTGTGTAAACTAAGAGATGCATGTTCGAATATAGCCCGGGCCATAATGTATAGCTGTCAAACCGTTCAAATAAAAAATAGTTTCGAAATTTTATAGACTTATAATGGAAAATTCATTAGAGTCGTCTTTTCCAAATGTAGCAATAGTCTTACGCATTTACTTGTCTTTAATGATTACTAACTGCAGTGGAGAACGTTCTTTTTCGACATTAAAGCGTATAAAAAATTAGTTAAGGAACACGACGCACAGTGGGGTGACAGGTGGTTTTCGTTGGTCAAAACTCGAAAATCGATATTTCGAGGTCGAAATTTCGAAGTTTTATGTTTGTAGTCTCATAGAAGAGATTTTGTTGCATCTAAATCACATAGTGATAGATCATAATGTAGTTTACCTGTTTTTCTACGCCAGTCGAAAGTTAGCGCTCGCGAGAAAGCACGTATGACTAGTCGCTGCTGTGTTTCAAATTTAAAATTATTTTTATTGTATTTTTAAAACCACGTGTGTGATTTTGATTTTGTAAAATGGAAATCTATAACGAGGGTATATATAATTATTGTATGTACTTAAATTTTTGAAAAAAGTTGTCCATCTTTTTCAAAATTAAAGCTATATATTGGCCTGCTATTTCCATATTCCCACATTTTTCCCATATATAAATTGAGTATTCTTTTTTTGGTCATCGATGGGCACCTTGATTGTTACATGAAAATCTTCGTTAAAGTGTCTAGTTTTTATATATCTAAGCGCGCTTTGCAGAGTCTTGCAGACGTAAAAGTTATAATCTGTTTTTAATACCTTTGTCTATTTATTCGGAACATAACTGCCGTAAACTGTTTAACCTTTTAAAGTGAAATGATTTAACGTTTCCTCGAAAACTATTTTATGAATATTTTGTGCAATTATAAATAATAATAATTAATAATAATAATACAATAATTGATGTGAATTTCAGTAATTCGATATCAAATTCATAATCAGCGACCCCGAATACCCTATATTACATACATTCAGAGCGATAACTTGACTTTTTCAAAAAAAGTCCGCCATTTTGGATCCGCCATTTTGAATTTTATAAATCTGGTATCAAATTCATAATCAGCGACCCCGAAAACCCTAGAGTACATACTTTCAGAGCGATAACTTGACTTTTTTTAAAAAAAAGTCCGCCACTATCCTTACCCCACCATCTTGCAAACCTACAATTATTAGATCAATAGCTTTATATTCCTTTGGGTTCTTTGGGAAAAATTTGGACTTCTCATTTCTTTCAGAGTTACATTGGCGATTTCTTTAATTTATCGCCCAAATATTAACATTTAGTGCTCAATGAATAATCATTCTGTATTTATTCTATAGACTTTTAAATTTTGTCACTGCCAGGGTATATTTTGCATTTATATTTGATAATATTAACTGAAAATTTATTGACATAGATGATTTCTCATAAACTGTTATAAAGAACGAAATTTTCTCAACTCACGTAACTGTACTAAATACAATAAATTTTAATAACGCTCATAAATACTTCCGTATTTTTAGATAAATAATGTGAAATTAAATTTACATGACGTGCTGCTAAATTTGTTTTGAGTCTCCAATTCCTATAGTACGTAGGTCCCTTTAAATTTAACCGATGCTAGGGAAATCAGTGTATAACATTTTAATAAGTAATGAGACCTCTACCATTGCCCAGACAGCAACGTCACAGCTTTTGGAAGAAGGAGGTTATAGGTTCAATCCCTGGTGGGGACTAATTATTATCTTAACAAAATAATGATTTTCAATCACCTCAGTTGTCGAACACTAACCGCGTGATATCGGAGATAATGCACGTACTACTGTGCATTAGTATAGTACGGAAAACTCCTGTATATGGGAGACACCTGTTGTCAATTAACTTAAAATGGTCAATGCCAACACGTTAAGACCAACTAACATAACTACATTATTCACCAACCCGCATTGGTCAGCGTGGTGAATTAGACCAAATACCCCCCAAGGAAAGAATTTTGCGGAAGGCCTATGTTCAGCAGTGGACTTCAAACAGGCTTATTGGCAAGTAATGAGACCTGGATTTAATGCTATAAGTCTGAAAGCAAGCGTCAAACAGTTGAGTGAATCTTTCCAGATGGAGAGAACCCACCGGAAACTATACTGAACGAAGTGCTGTCTTAAAAGAGGTGGCTTTATTTCTTGAATGCATGTTGCTGATGTGATGGTATACCACCATTCGTTTGCCAAATATGCTATAAAAAATGGTTCAGAAACGGTCACGATAAATCATTTTACATCAAAACAATTCTTCTTAGATCAGCGCAGCACTAAGAATCGAGCTTTTGCTACGTCACGAGTGAAATTCGCGACTCATACGCTTTGGAACCTTTATCTTCCTTTTTCCATTCAAAAAGATGTATGGGTTATGATTTGCCACATCACAAGCAGCGGTCTTTTAAAAACCTCCTTCCTGAGATGGTTTCAGAACGTGGTATGAAATGTTATGCATTATACTTTTCTATTAATGCATGTACTGCGAAAATTGTTATGGTGTTCAAAATTCTTTCAGTACCCTGTTGTATATTAATTATGATAATTTAATAAACATAACCCACATCTTATAAAAGAAAACTATCATTTTATCGTTATTTAAGAAATTTATTTTAAGACATTGAGTGATGCAAGAAAAAATCCTTTAAGATTTTAATTGCATTTTAGTTGGTCAATATGTTGTTTTTAGATGAAAAGTATCTTTCACATTGGAAATATGCCCAATGATATCTGACAAAAACAATATTTTTGTTTTATTAATTTAATATTTTACATTGCATTGCAATGGATGAATGGAAAGATGGCAAAAAGCCTGCTCCCAAGTTTTTCATTATAACGTTGGCCAATCAATGTCGCAGATTAACATTTTGAATATCTATATAATTAAATATCATTATTATATATCCCTGATGTAAATTATTAATAATTTAACTACATTTAAAAGAATTTTAGTAGTTAATCAATTAATAGATAATCAATAATATTTTAAATTTACAGAACTTTTTGAATTTAAATTTAACATGATCTGATCATAACTATACACGTATTTATTTAATCATTTAGAAATCAATTTAATATAATTTAAAATTCCAACTGAAGATAACTAACTGAGATATAGATATTTCGATATTCAAGCAATAAAATAACTATTTCATTAAGAATACACTTGTTGAAATATTAATATTTGAAATAATAAGATTGTTGGAAACATCTGGTAATTTACTACAAATGGTATGTGAAATAATTCCTTTGTCATTAACAATTTAAAAAATTATATATCAGTATGGCTAAAGTAAAGACTGCTACCCAAAAGTATAGATTTAATTTTAGTCAATTGTTTATCAGATCGCGAGAGAAACGAACACAAAAATCATTGCAGCTTAGCTTCAGAAATTATGGGGTAATTCTGTAATTCTTTTAGCTAGTTTATTTTAATTTAACCGATTTCACCATAACTGGACATTGAGTAAGGGCATTGAGTGAGTGACAACATCTATTAATTAACAAATTGTAAAACTCTAGTTTAATTAAACGCTAAAAAGATAGACCTATTAGTTAAAAGATACATAATAATAACTATCTTGTAGCGACACGTGGAAAAAATAAGGAAATCACCACATTTAAATTATAGTTTCATTTTATATCTTTATTAATATCTAAATTTTACAATATAAAAAATGTTACCCTATCGCCCATCACCGGTGAATTTGATGTATAATGAATTTTAAAAGTCCTGACAATGGTGGCAACAATGATGGTGATGATGGCTTTATTTATTTTTTTCCTTCGTTCTGTCGTACTTTTAATATAATTCTTCCCATTCGAATCATCACGTTTAGTTCATCCTTTATCTATCTCCTCCTTTTTGTAATCGTTAACTTTTTAAACCAGGTTTTACCTCTTACAGCGCCTGACTTGGGGGGGGGGGGGGGGGGGCCAGGCTGGTGGGGGCGCTGAAGGCACGTACGAGCTCAGACAAAAACTAAGCACAACAACTCACACATGAAAGAAAAACAATAGAGATTGTAAATAATATAATTAAATAAAGTTCTCAAGTTGAGCTGGGAAGAACTCGAATGAAAACATCACATTTAATATCACAAAATACAATAAATCACAAAATACAAAGATAAACTATAAAATTAATCCAAAATTTTACAAAAAATATCGGTGTGATTAAAGTCGAACATGTTTCATCTTAATTTAGAATCTAGCAACTAATAGGTTTTTCTTTATTTTAATTCGTTCAAATGAGGGGAATGTAATAAAACGAAACGTTTTATTTTCATGGTTGTGGTTCTTTTCTTTTAGCATGAAATACCATGAAATTATGTTGGGACTACATGAGTTTATTTGTTTAGTACTCTACTCATACACTAATGCAAACTACATAGAGATGTGAGAAAAGCTTTCATCAAACTTTACCAAGTTACCATTTATTGTCATCCAAATTTAGATTTCTTTGCAGTCAAGTGGACCTACATTTAAAAATCGTTTCAACAATCAAGATTTATATCCGAATGTATGGATTGCTATGCGAATTTTATTAACGATACCTATTACTGTAGCAAGTGGGGAACGCAGTTTTTCTAAACTGAAATTAAAAAGAAGGTCTATTTAAGAAGGTCTACAATGTCACAGGACAGACTTTTCAGTTTAGGAACTCTATCGATTGAACATAACATCTACCTTTCCGGTCTAATTAAAGATTTCGCTGATAAAATGGCCCGGAAAGCCTTTAATTAATTAATCTATTAATTAAACTTAAATAACCATTTTGTTTGTATCTGTTCAAATATATTAATGTATTTTTGATATAAATAAATTAATCAAACTTATACTGGTTTTCTCAATGGACATAATCGAATTTTTGTTTAGTAACAGTCACATTTTCAATTCAATAGAGGCGCCCTGAAGTACTCTGCCCGAGGGCGTCAAGATGGCTAAGATCGGCACTGCGACAAGTCCACAAAATTGGATAGAATATAAAAAGAAGGCTATGTCGAAGAAAAAGTCAGAAAAAGCGCAAAAAGGTGGCACAATATTGAAGTATCCGGTATAAAGCCTAGAATAACTAAATTAAACCCGTTGACTGCAAAAACTGTTCAAAACTGCAAAAATCGCGAATTTTTCTATAGATATCGGAAAGTCGAAATTTGCCCGTAGTTCTTGCTAAATTTTCTGGGAACTTTTGATAAAAATTAACTTTCCTAAATTATTGAAACTTTCTTTTGATTTTTTACTTTTCACGATATTTTTTCAACTTTTGTGACTTTGATCCGACTTTTCCGAATATTTTCACTAATTTTACCCCACTCATCCCAAGTTTTCGTCTCCTTCTTGTTCTACTCAATTTTGCCTAAAAATTTTCCGAAATTTTCTTATAATTTCTTAATTTTTTGGAATAATTTCGGGAAATTTGAAACCAATAGTCCAGGAAAATTGTGGTAACAAATTGAAGAATTCGGAAAGTGAAGAAAAGTCGCGAAAAGGGACTTTTTGTTTCGACAGTTTCAAACAATAGTAGGACAAAGTTTCGATTAGAGTCTGGAAAGTTTCGAAAATGAAGTAAAAGTTGAAACAAATCGGAAAAAATCATAAAACTATATCAGATGACAAAACATATGTTTTGTGTTAAAACATTTTATTTTCTAAAATGTTACGAATTTATTCAAACTGTATAAATCTATTGGTATGAATTTGATCTAATCGTATCATCTGAAAATAAATAATCCTGGCCAGGACTCTGTTAGGTTCGTAACAGATTTCTTTATAACATTTTTAAAATTTCTATATTGTCAGGAACGATCATTGGTGAGGTATTCATTATATAGTAATGCCAAATTGCTATCTAAACCATCCAAAATACTCTAAACCTCAATCGCTAAAACCTCGCTTCCGCAATCGCTTATCCTCATTTACCCAATTTACATGCATTTGTTACCCTATTTATTATGAAAACTCCAGCAATATTTCAATAGGTAAGAGTTTGCCAATTAACCAAGTTTGGCAATCAATTTTACTGACAACTTTTTGTGTTAAAACTGCTACTAAAATTGATCTCTAAAGATAAACTAACTGTAATCGATAAACTAAATGTTAGTGAATTACATTATTAATCTGTAATTCCTAAAAACTCAAATATTATTTTATTTATTTTCCCACGCTCATTACTTTCTTTTGAAACTTTATTAATTTGGGAAATTTTGTATAATTGTGTGAATGTTAGTGTTGAAATTATACCTTTTCCAAGATATTTTTTCATGAGAATTTTTTCAATTATGAATTCAAGTTATAAGTTAACATGAAAAGTCACAACAAATTAAGATGGTAAATAAATTGATCGTCATAATAGAAACTACGGATCAGTGGCGCATTAACACGGAGGCGTAATAGGCAGTGACCTCAGGGCCCGGAAAAAAAGAAAAGAAAAGATAAAACTACATATAATAGAAGACGAGGAAAAAAGGAAGAAAAGAAAGAGAAGGCAAGAAACAAAACAAAGTCAATGCCTTTTAGTTAATTTTAAGATTTTATTACTTAATTTTTTCTTTTACTCATTTAACATACTTCATGTTACAAAATTTCTTTTTCTGATTTTAGGCATAAAGTAGGGATAAAATTTAAGTGGTTTTGCGTAAGCATATTTTTCAAATTACTTTTTCGGTTATACTTTCTATTGCAACTGTAACATGAGTTGTTTTATTTATAAGAAATTAGAGCAATTAAAAAAGAAACAAATTTTAAATTTCAAATTTTTATCTCAAATCAGGGGCCCGAAATTATGCTGCCTCAGGGCCCGATAAAGTGTTAGTTAATGTGCCACTACTACGGATATTTAATTGTCACTACATTATATGACAGACAACAGTTCTCTATGATCGGCGTGCAAAATCAAATTTGGAAAATAATTGTTTTAAAATATTTTAATATTAATCTATTTAATGCGGACGGGAAGTTCAAAATCCACTTAGCAGTGTATCTACGAGCTGGAATTGCAGTTTTCATGAGAATCTTTTGAATTCAGTATGTTTTTTATTTTTTTTTAGCTTTTCAGTGGATCAGACTCTGAGTGTAATACATATATTTCAAATGCTAATAAAATTATTTTTAATTAATTAAAAAATTTTGTTTTTAGGTTGTAACACAGTTCCAGCTTAATTATCTGTAAATAATGTAGAATTATATTTATTTAAATTAAAACAGAAAATATTTTAGGTCGAAACTAATGGAACCCTACGAAAATCTAAAGCTTTTTAATACTGCTTTTTAATTACTTAAATATTTTATTACTTTTATACATAATTATTATTTTTAATTACAACCTACGTCTACTTATATAACATAAGATTCTAATTTGGTGTTGTTTTTTTTATTTCTATTTTCCTGTCGTGCGTGCGCTTCATTATGCTTCTTATATTTATAAACATAAAAATGTATGATGGATGATTTACAAAATTATGCCTACATTATTTTATTGTATGCCAAAAACACAATATTTACTATACAATCCAACTATTTTTGATACAACAATTTTAAAAATATACAATTAAAAATTGCTTTGCAAAAAAAAAATGTTTTAAACAAATGGAACGTATTTGGAAAAAAAAATATTAAAACGCTTAAATGGCTTGTGCTTTAACATAAATAATGACAATTTTTAAATTAAAAAAAAAATTAAATAAACACACACACCAAAACTACACCTCTAAACTATAAATAAATTAGTCAACACCTGCTGTATCTGCTGCTGCAGCTGTAGCAGCTGTGGCGGCCGCTGCTGCCGCATCTTCTATGCCACCACCCCAAATGCAACAATCATCGCTTGCAGCGATAACTCATTCATCGCTACATCATGTCCATCATAATGTACAGCAAACGGCCCAACAGCAATTGACTGCTGTTGGCGGACATCATGTACCAGTTACATCTGCTAGCGCTTCTATTGCCGCTTCAATTGCCCAATTTGGTTCGGGAAATGCTGCATTACAGCACCATGCCATTGAATTAGGAAAGAAACGGGCTGCTGATAATGATATGTTTCAACTGGTATTGCTGATTTTGTGTTTCAATTATTTGTTTATTTTTATTTTTGTATCAATTTTTGTTTGCTGTAACTCTATTACTATCAATACAGTTGAAGTTGAATTGTCTTATAGATTTACGTATATACTTTCTTTAAACTATGTCATTGCATGGTGTCAGATTTTATGTACCCGTTTAATTGTGTGTGTGGAGTCTGTATATAGTGTTGTCGTAGAATATATCGTAGTTTATTTATATTTCTATTTAGCAATACTGTAAAATCTATTTATAGAAATTGTAGTTTCTGTCCATTTATTTTCAATTTTTAATAAAAGTAGTATTATTATTTGACGAATTTCGAGCAAAAGTCGTTCTTCATCCTGTCACAATTGATAACCCGAAAAAATGACAGGTGGGCTGAGTAGTTGAAAAACTAATTCCGGCTGCGCCAAATATGTTATGTCTAAATACGCAATCAAACTGGCTTGACCATTTGCTTCAAGTAAGTTTGACGTTGGATGGGAAATGTTTGATGATTTTCTGATTTTGTCAGAAAAGTAATTTGTTGACTGATGGCTTGACAAGTAACTGTGCAATCACAAGCACGTTTGACCAACTTACTTGTTCATGCGTGGTGCAAACTTACTTGACAAACTTTTCATCAAAACTTGATAATCAAGCAAGTTTGATCGTGTATTTAGACTTTTACAAAAATGAGGAAAAATTTGATCGATAACAACGTCTAATAAACAATAGGGGAGAGGGAGGCTACTTCGTACAATTTCTATATTTACTGACATATTTTTGAAAGAAGGCGTGTAAATCAATACAAAATATTTTGATGCTCATGTTACATGTGTGTACTGTCAACAAAAAATTTTTCTTCATTAATTAATCCGCTCTATATTTTTTAATTATAATATCCCCGGCGAGCGTTTTTTGTACGTAGTAACCCCAATCCGGGGCTACTATCCGGGGAGTCATTAACCGATTTCATGTTATAATTAGAAATTGTTTTAGAAAATCTGTAGTTTCTCGCGTTCTTGAGGTTCCTGTTAACTACAATGGAACTGGAAGCCGTGAAACGATATCCGTTCTCAGTACAAGGAAAATGTCATCGGTTTGGAGGAAACTAAATTTGTCATTCTTCATTCTCATGAATTTTACTTCGAACTCCTTCTGTGATATTTTATAAGATATGACTCCTACATATATTAGATGACATCCGTTTTCTTTAAATTGAATTTTACCAAAATATAGTCTCCTGCGTTTAATATTTCATCATCCAACAACTGAGACGGGTTACTCTCATTCTCAGAAAATTCATCACTGAAAGCATCTGAGTCGGATAAAACGGGCATTTCAGATTCTGAGGTGTCGGATGACTACTGTGCAAGAATTAGCTATGAAAAATTATAAAATTAGGAACTATTAAACTACACTTCATTTATGTGTAACCTATCGGAGTTTTTTTGAATTTCGTTTCCTGTTTCTTCTTCTTTTGCTGTTCCGAAGGAACTAAACGATCTATCTCGGATGCATCCGTATATGCTCGACTCTTTACACATTCTCGTCTAATTTGATCTTGACACAGTGATGCTTTCGGGTATGGTCTTATATTCCGGAGAATTTGCGGTGAGCTCACATTGTTAGCAGGATCGATATTGATTGTCTCTACTAATGGACGATCTATTACAAAAATAGCTGAGAAATCTTCATCCGAAATTTTTTATCTATTTAGCGGCCATATTCCAGGTGTTTCAAAACTAGATTCTAGCCATTTTAGGAATATCGTGTATCGGTTTAATTTTTCCAGGATTTATTATCATAAAATCATTGAATGCAACCTTTAAATTTTGATTAAATGCATAAAAAACTCTTTCATCCAATGGTTGCAAGCGATGTGAACAGTGTGGTGATGTGAAAGAACACATAATGATTCCGTTTTCCGTTGCAAATATTATTCAGTTCAAGGAAACGTAACTGCTATGATTATCTAGCAGTAGCAGAATTTTCTTCCCGTTACTGCATTCAGTATGAACTTTTAAATGATTTAGGACGCTTTTGAACAGTTCTGCGGTCATCCATCCAGATTTATTATCCCCAAACTGTCAGAATCCAATCATAAAACTGTCCTTAAACCGAACACGCGGGGAAATAAATTCAGCGCGAATTGAATTTCCAGTAGCGTTGACGATTCCAACAAATGTTACCGTTTCTGCTCAATCTGCAGAAACAATCTGACCCACTTGCTTTGTTCCTGCCTCAGCAACAATCTGTAATCAATTTAGTATATTTAACGTAAAATATCAAGTAACAAATTAGCAGTTTTACTTTTGGAGATGGAGAGAGCTATGGAAGTTTCATCCAAGTTAAATATTCGATTTGGTATGATTCCATCCCGGGTTAATACAAAACAGTAATTGTCGAAAAATTTCTTAACATTTGTTTTGTTAAATCTACTGGGCATTTTTGGGCATTTTTTTCTGTAGTTTATCGGCGTATTTATATGCCAGCGCCCTGATCTACTTATATGTACAACCGAAATTAATTTTGGATGAAAATATGTCCCTGTATGGCGGGTCCGGTGTCCATCGCTGGACATAGAGTTCCCAGAATCCGTTCCCGATTCTGACTGCCGCGACTGTACATTCCGAGATACGATACCTTGACTCATCTTCTTAATCTTCAACCGACACGAGAAATTAGTTACCTTAATTTGGTATTTGTTAGCTACTCCTCGTAGCGATAATTTTTTTTTTTAAGAACATCGTTTATGGCGTTCCTCATAGTGTCTTCGGGAATTAATTCGGAAATTTCGCATTATCTTGCAGTCTACAATAAGATCAAATAAAGCTTAGTTGATGCTGTGGCTAGTTCGTACAGGTGTCTAAAATAGCCCCCTCGTAGATATACGAAGTAGTCCCACATGATGAAATTAAAGGTTCTGTTTAATTACACAAATACTACATGATTTTACTATAAGGAACACTTTTACTATAACAAATTAGACACTTTCACTATTAATTTAATTGAATATCGTAACTGTAAAATAACAACTTGCCGAGGTCTGTATAAAACACGAGAAAAAAAACAAAAAATTACTATTAACTCCACAAAACAAACCATTCGACATGAAATCTAAACTACAATGAAATTAATTGATATATTTTATCACTCGAATGTGACCTCTTCATGGCATAATGGGTATGGCGCCCGCATTTGAAGAGGGAGATTGCAGGTTCGAAGTCAGGTGTCGACATCACAAAAAAAATTATTATCTCAATAATTTGTGATCGTCACAATGATCGAACTTGAAACCGGATCGGATGGTGACGTAAAGCCGGCGGTCCCGTGTATAAGAATATAAGTATTCTTATACAGAGACTCCTTGTGTATTGGGGGTATCATCAAAAACAATACACAATCCATTGTTATTAAATATGTAATTGGTCAACAGCAATGGATTAAATGATCAAAATAAAGAAACACCAAATACGGTTGAGCGCTAGATTGACCTATCTTCAATCGTTAACAATCGTAATAAGTCATAGAAACTTTCATATGGAAGCACCTATGCTCCCCCGAATTTGAATTAAACGAACTAGCCCCGTGTACGAAGTGGCCTCCCCTCTCCGATACTGCCGGCTGCGCCAAATGTTGCAGTGGCTTTTAAAAACATAATTGAACGTTTGTTTATTAAAACGAATGTTTATTAAATTAAAAGATCATCAACGTTTTATGTCACTTAATTAATATTTAAATTAAATTGATTGATCAAGATAATAGGACATTATTATTAATTACGTTGCTAGCATGCCTGCACATCAACGCATGTATAATTTAACTTAATAATTCATTTATTCAAAATTAACGTAAAATAACTGTTTGGACATCACTATACGTTAATCATAATATTATGCACATTTATAATTTCGGTTGCGACGCGCAAAAATATTCGCTTTGTAATATTTTCCTTTAATTTATTATTTTTTGCGCAAAATTATTTGTCAATTACTTGGACATTTTGGAAAGAATATTTACAAAGCGTTATAACAAACTGGCAACAATTTCAAATTTTGGAACATGCAATTTTTGATAATTTAAATAAAATTTCAGGTTTAATGTTTAACAGAATAAAATTTGCCACAAATGACTCATTACTTGCAACTTATGTATTTGAATGCCTATATCCTCTCATATATATAACTATATAATTAATTTTATATTTAAAACTTATATTCGTATATAATATTCCCTATTTATTTATTATTGTGATTAATTACTTAATTTTTTAAATTTTATACAGTAAAGGCAATGTTTAAATGTAGACAATCGTATATTGAGAAAAATGTTAAATATTTTCTTTTAATTCTATTTCAATTAACTGACGTATTAAATTATCCCAGAAATGTATGAACATATTTAACATTCAAAATATATTTTTAAAGTAAAATAAAAGTTCAATTTTCGAGTGTCAAATCGTAATAATATCTTATAAGTAAGAATAATTTTAATAAATTATTAATTTTATTGTAGATTTGTTTTTATACGGATTTAATTTTATTATTAATTTATTATTAATTAATTATGTAATATATCCCATTCACTCATAGAATCTAATACTTATATCTGTAATTAATTTTCAGATGGACATGAAATCGGTTGGGTCGATTTATTATGATAATTTCGTAAGTATCAATTTTTACAATACAAGACATCGAATCATTGGTTAGCTTACTAGCTTTTTAACTTTGCTTTCGCCTTTTTAAAATATGAATTAATTATCCACATCATGCTGATTTTAACAATATACAGTCACAGGCCAAGTATAGAAGTTTATAGATGACTGGATTTTATAGTAATATGGCATAAGGCAGAAGGAATTCTGTCATTTGGTATTATTTAATACTAATTGAATTTAATTGAAATAATAATTTTTTTTAATGAATTTGAGAAACCCTGATCTATAGTCAATTTTAAGGATCATTACTTTTATTAAAATTATTTGATCAGAATTTCTATATTTGAGAATAAAGAGCCTGAAATTTCTACTTTGAGTATCCTATACGTTTTTATATTTAGAATGTGGCTGTACATTATTTATCGTTACTTTCGGCTTAAGTAATCTGAAGTTACAGCTAGTTTGCTTACACATACTGCTTAATTACACAAATTTTGGATGCTTGGCATTTTTTTTTTGTCTGGTCAAGTTTTCAAAAAACCTTTGAATTTTTCTAAAAAAAATTTTAAAATATTACGAAATAATTGATATATTATGCTTTTCCCCCTTTTTTCTTTTTTTTCTCTTTTAATCCATGCGCGCCATCATACAAAACAAACGAAAAATATACATAAACACATAAAATACAGGCTTTTCCCGGTATGGGTGTACCTTTTAAACGGCCAGCTGCCGATAAGTCTGGCATACCAGTCTATCAACCTGGCGGTACAACCTATCAACAGCTGATGCAATTACAGCAACCATTTGTTCCAGTGTCATGTGAGTACCCTTCTCCCAGTCCTTCAGCTACTACTAGTACTACTACAACTACTGTAACATCAATTTATCCACAACCAAAAACATCCATCGCAATTCCCTATATAAATAGTCTTAGCAATAATTTATTGAATAATAATAATTTGATTACAACTACAACAACAGCAACAAGTAATATATTAAATAACAGTAATAGTAGTGGTAATATTGCTGCTGTCGTAAATCATTCTAGTATCAGTAATAATAATAATAATAATAGTATAACAACCAGTAACAATAATACAGCAATTTATACAAGTGATGCCATAACAAATGCCACCACCACTACCACAGTCACTACCACAAATACCGATACCACTACATCCGCCATTTTATCGTCTATTGTTGTACCAGATAATCAATCTTTGACGCAAATCATTAATAATAATCATTCAATTTTGCCTACTCCCGATAAAAATCATAATCATTCAACCCTGTCCAACCTAACCACCCAGTCCGCAAAGAATATCGAAGCGAGCGAACATGATATTTCTGCGTCATTATTATTAACTAGTAGATCGTCTAATACATCATCCCCTTCGACAAGTGTTAGTAGTCAATCGCCAAAAATGTCCACTCCGTTGCCTACAATTAATGCAATAAGTACAGCGGCCGGTATACCACCTTCCTCTACGACAGCCGCTATAATTGAATCCTTAAATATGATGAATAATAACAATAATAATAATAATAATAATAATAATAATAATAATAATAATGTAAATAATTTAAACAGTAATCATATAATCAATACAAAAATACCCCCTCCATCGGTTGTGGCCACTAGTAGCAATACCGCTCACAATCATTACATTAACAGTAACATTGTTGCATACAATTCATATTCGCATGCTGCTTATTCGGCGGCTGCAGCACTCCCAGCTTATTCGAATGCATCATCCATTTATAGTGGCCATCATGCTAATCAAGCGGTTACAGCCGCTCAAAATTCAGCAGCACTGTACGCAAGCGACCCGGCCGCTTATGCAAAAGAAATGGCCCAAAAATCTTATGCGAACGCTTTAAAATTGGCCGCCGCTACTAACCCATTCGCCGGAAAACCAATGTCGGCTATTAATTACACAGGTGTTGCTTTAAACAAAGGTCTATTGCCACAACCCCAAATGCACAATCCACATTTTGCGGCAGCCGCTGCAGCAGCTGCTGCCGCAGCAACACAGCACCATACGCCCCAACAACAGTACGCTACTGCTGCAGCAAATGCTGCTAATATGCATCATATGCAAGCGGCCGCAGCAGCACAATTTGCTGCAGTTGCCCAACAACGACAATTGGCATCAAATGCTGCAGCAGCGGCCGCTGTTGTTTCACAGCAATCCCCGTATTCAT
The DNA here is from genome assembly GCA_027564815.1 of Symmerus nobilis. NCBI lineage: Eukaryota > Metazoa > Arthropoda > Insecta > Diptera > Mycetophilidae > Symmerus > Symmerus nobilis. The sequence continues at coordinate 5,465 of JANTOP010047445.1, read as the reverse complement.
CTCTGACACATCGTCCTCCACCAATGTTTGTTCAGTCGACCGGTGCAGCTGCAGCTGCTACACATGCGGCCCAATATTTACGTGCTGCAACCGCTCAACATCATCAAGCAGCTGCAGCCGCAGCTAATTTACATCGTCCACAATCTGCTGGCTTACAACCAAATCCAGTTGCTTTGCATGCAGCCGCCTTACAAGCGGCTGCCGTTGCTCAGCAACAGCATCAACAGCAACAGCAACACCAACAGCAGCAGGCAACACAGCAATCCCAGCAACAAGCACATATGATGCAAACACAGGGATTTTTCTATCCACAATTTCAACCCTATCCATTTGCTGGTTTTACTGCCGGAGCCGCTGCACATCCGTCTCTACAGGCCGCCCAATTTTCACAGATGACTGGCTTAGCAGCAAACAGTCATCATGGATTAGCCGGCCTTACCCCTACATTATCCGGTTTACAATCGGTTGCCGGTACCCAAACACAAACCGGTAGCGCAGTTGTATTGAATCCATACAAAAAAATGAAAACATCGTAAATCCGGGTAGGACTTTAAATGGAGTGGCCTAGGGCGACGCACACTTCACAAGATATATAAACTAAAATAAACGATTCTAACGAATAAAAAATGGGAAAAATAGTGCCTACTTATTTGATATAAATAAAAAAAAATATTTTATTAGAATAAAAAATTAATTTAAAATCCGTCATTAATAAATATCTGAAGAGAGGAAATATTTAATTATAATTTAAATTTGTCAGCAAATTATAAGTAGAAAATTTTTGTTTTGGCATAATTTGTGTGCAATTTAGAATTTTTTTTGTTTTAATTTAGTTAAAACTTAAAACCGGGTATAATTCTTAAATTATTTTAATTTAATAATAATAATAATTAATTTTATTTTACTTAATTTTTGTCAACTGAGAAACCTCATTTTACTCTTAATTAATTGTTAATTCATTATTTTATTAATTATTTTGTTTTTGCGCTGTGATATTTTTTATAAAATAAAAAAAAATTAAATTTTTTAAAAATTTTAAAAATTTGGAGAAAAAAAGTCACACCAAAATTTTCGTAATAAAAGAAATTTTAATTTATTTGTTAATTTTTTTTAATTAGGGCGAAAAATAAAAAAAAAATATAATATTTTATTTAAATGGATGAGAAACAGATAAGAGAAATCTGTGAACTGTGATAGCTTCTTCATTTATACGCGCAAAAAAAGAAATCAGTCGGAAAAAAAACTGCAACCAACTTTAATTTTGTAAATAATAATTTTTATTTGTTTTATTTTTGAATTTCTGAATTTTAACTGAAATAAGAATGGCGCAGCGATACATGTTCCTAATATTATTAAATATGCACAAATGATCGAAGACTATTTGATTTACAGTTTTAACGGTAACTTTTAAAAAAATTGTAGCTACGAGTAAAATATATCCTTTACCATTTCCCAACATTGAATGTCCCCTAAAAAGGCAAATCGAACCGTATAGAATGAATAGCTCTAATCCATGTCCCAGCCCGCAAATAATTTATTGCTAATTTTATTAAATTATTGACTGTGTAAATTGTAGTTTTTTGTAGTTTTGTTGGTACAATTTTCGCAACCATAAAACTAACGGAGTTAAGGGTACATACATTTATTTGTTTTTTTTACTGTTTTTAAGTTATATTGTTGTTTGATTTGAATTATTTTAATTAAATTTTTTAACGTTTCGTATTTTAGTAAATTAGCAATTTTATTTTGAATTTAAAATTAGTATAAAATTTTTTATTGTATCTTTTTCCTGAGTTTATTAGAAATAAATTGTTTTCAAATTAATATGTTTTATTTTTTGATAAGAAACATTTTTTAATGAGTTTTAGGTTTTTTTTTTAAGTAAATCTACAAAATAAAATAATTATATATTTATTACACTTAATGATAAAATGAATAAATTACAGTCTTCCAACTACAAAAATACATGTGGCATTTAAAATTTTATGTGGAATAATTACTAATTTTTCTTGCCAACTAGATTACAATTAATTTAAATTATTGAAAAATCTATGGAAGTGGTAAATATCTTAAATACAAAAAAGTTCAAGTCGGTTTTTATTGTCCCTTAACGGTATATACTTACCCAATTGTGTTTTATGTTACAATCACACGCATTAACCATCGCGAAACGATCATTTCGTGTAAGATACAGTTTTAAGAGTGTATTTGTCTATGGAAAATCAGATGATTAAAATTTATAAGCTCAGACCCCCTATAAACCGTAAGATATATTCCGCACGATTCCATTTTCGAGTTATATAAGACAAAACGCAAAAATTAAATCAATTAAGGGATCTTTAATAAAATTAACTTAAGCATAATATGCTTTTATTTCATTTTTATGCAATTAAAAGTGAAAAGAGAAATTCATTTTCAAACGGAATATATTTTCTGCTTCAAAGAGCCGACTGTAAATTAATTGTTGTTCCAATAAACTAATTTTTGGCGTTTAAACTAATTTTTTTACGTTTGCAATTTCGAATTTTTGATAGTTTAATAACCACTGATCCTGGTGGTTATTACAAATGTATTGTAGAAGCTAGAACTAGAACAGTCGCAACTCCACGAGACGATCGTTCAAACGATGAAATCACATGACGTCACAAAATGTATTAATACAGTGCTCACTCGATAGAGTGAACAAAATAATGCAGAGGGTCTTCACTTTATCTAAATGGTCACTCTATCGAGTGGTAAACTAAGATGTTATATTCACTGTTATTATGCACCATATTTGATGATAGAAAAGGGTTCCAAACAATTTTATATATCAGTCTATTTATTCATTTTATTTTTAAAAAAATCGGTCAATTTGGTTTGTTTTGCTTGGATATGTAAATATTTTAGTACCATCTTTTCTCTTAATGACCTAAGAGCGATTCTCTCGGTGTCATCAGCAACCCATTGAATGACTGAATTTCAACCATTCAATTCATCTTTAGTGCTAAGTGCTTACATGTCTTCCTCTGGCACAACTTCCTCTCCTGTGTCAATTTTAATGACATCACTGGCTGTAGGATCGACAATATCACAACCGTTCCATTCCATAATTTCCTCCGTGTAAAATGGACCTATAGATCGAAAAACTAAGATTAGGTACTGAATTTCATAAAAAATTACTCATCGATTTACGTTTGGAGTAATAACCTTAAATAACATGATTGCTTCCTCTACTGCTTCTATTACGTCCTATGATCGCCATCTAGCTTGATGAATGTTTAGTCGAACACCATCATCTTCATCTTCTATTATAGACAAACATGTGTCTTTTAGTACAGCATAACATTTCACAATGGTGTCGTTTTCAATTTTGCGTCAAGCTACAGCTAAATTCAAAATTGCATCCTTTAATGTAAATTTTTTTAAGCTAAAGCAGAGTTCTTCATTTTGGGAGGCAAGAGATTTAAGCAACGAATTTCGGTAGTTCAATTTTGTTATACGGATAACGTTTTTATCCATGGGCTGTATGTTATGAGTGGCGTAATGTTCGGTGGCTTGTAAAATTGGTTGTTTAATAGGAGGATGGCATGGTACATTGTCCAACAAAAGCACAGCTTTCGAAGACGAACCATGCTTTTGCATGAATGACTCTACCTGAAAATGAAAACGTTTCAACAATACATCTATAAATAAATGTCAATGTTTGAAAAACATTTACCTCGCGAATAAAACATTTGAAAAACCATTACTTATATTATTTCTGTTGTCATCCAAGTATTTTTAGAATTTCTGTAGTGTAGAGGTGGTGTAAAATTTCCGAAACAACGAGAAATTTTCGGTTTTCCAATAACCATAGGTTTAAGTTTGTACATACCAGACGCATTTGTGCAAAACAAAAAAGTTACTCTTTGCTTTGCGGTTTTGGCCCCTGGCGCCTTCTTTTCCACTATACCCACATATGTCTTATTAGGTAGAAGCATCCAGAAGAGGCCGGATTCTGCATTAATTAGCACTTTAGCAATTCTCTTTCTGTTATTGTTCACGACAGTCCAGACCAGAAATTAGAAGCTGGGAAGTTAGAGTCATCTTGTAAATCTAGTGGATTCACTGTATTATTCCCGGCACTTACTTCACCCTCACTCATTATAGCTTTTTTTTTATGGAAGCATTCTATGGATGCACCTAATAAAATTATATAAATGTTACAATTTATCAGAAATATACCATACCGGTTTTTACCGTATTCATACAAAGAAGTTGTACAATCCGATGCGACACAATATACAATATAATGCGCGTAATCAATTTTGATAATTTTGAAAAAACGCCCGTACTCAATTAAATATGGAATAAAACTTGTTCATACTACTGAATGTCTAATGCTTTTTAAAACATTTCATTTAGCAGTTCACTCGAACGGGTTTTCCATTATACAGCGTGTTCACTCCACCGAGTGAGCACTGTGTATGATGGGAACGTTTTACGATGCGATTGTTAATGCGTGTGATTGAAACATTATTGCGTGTCCGCAAAATTCTTACTAAGAGAGATAGAAATGAATTTTGATACCAATTGAAATACCAATTACAACAATAATTTAAAAAATAATAAAAAATCATTTATGACCTTGTCTATCTTGGCAGAGAGATTTGCGCAAAGATTAATTTCTATTTCCTTATCGAATTACTTTATACATAAATTCATATTATATTCCTTTTACCATATGAGCCGTTTATTCTGAAAGTGGAATAAGTCATGTCATTATGTATAGTTTGGAGATAATTAAAGATTAATTGAAGTGTTTACCGCGGTCTAAGTAAAAGTAATTTTTTTTAAAATTAAACTTATTCCTTTTTCAAAATAAATTGCTCATATATTACCCACATGTCAATTTTTTTTTCTAATTTATTAGACATAATTATACAAAATGACTACCCAAATATAAGGAACTATACTAATTATACAAGATAATTATACTATTATTATTAACTTGTCCAAAAAAAAATTTGATTTGAACTTATTACAAAATTGTTGGTTTTCTTTTTCTTGTAGTGGTTGAGTTTTGTAATTAAATATATTAATAATATTTGGTAATTAAAACAAAATAAAATAGATTCCATCTTGAATAAATATATTTTTAAAAAATAAAAAAAAATAGAAAATATATATATTCATGAATTATTACCATTTTGAATAATATTTGAATTTCTAACCCTTATTCGTATATAGCCATGTTTTATCCGCTAAACAAATGCAAAACTAAAGCAAATCGTTTAGTTTAAACATGACTAATAACTATTTTTCTTTATATATATATTTATAAAATCACCCTGTTTTTTTTAGCATATAAGTAATTGCATTTACCTATACTATTATTATATTTACAACTAAAAAAAAACTTAATTGTTTAAGAATATTAAAAAAAATGTTCAGAAAAATTTGCTGTATTTTGTTTAGAAAATAATTATTTTGATTATTTTACT
>JANTOP010047434.1:0-10037 GCA_027564815.1 Symmerus nobilis | reverse complement strand
ATTAAAATGTCGTTTTATATATTTTGGAATCGAATTTTTATCCGATTTATTTAATTTAAATGAAATTTGAAATTTTCGCAGAAATATTGTCCAAATTATTAAAAGCGCATCGAAAGCTCCAAGTTCCAAATATAAGTTTTTACGTATAAAAGCTTGTTTTCTATCCATATAACGGTCCATTAAGGAAGTTTAAATGTTTTCCAAAATAAAGCTTTAAAAATATCAAAAGCTTATTGAAAGCTTAAAATTAAAATTCCATTTTATATAATTTGGAATCCAATTTTTATTCGATTCATTAAATTTATATAAAATAAGAAATTTTCGCTAAAAACTTTCTCAATCCACTGTAAGCTCAAAGAAAACTGTAAGTTTCGTGCTTAATTTTTTACATTCTATTTTCTAATATCTATTTTCTATCCAGATATCGCGACTTTCAAGAAATTTAAAATTTTCTCAAGAAAATATGCTTCAAAAATATGTAAGCATATTATATGAACGATATTTAGAGAATTCAATTAAATGCCGAGAAAAGATAATATTAAGTCAAGAAAACGCGAGATAAAAGTCGGAAAAGATAAGGCAAAACTCGGGAAAAATCTAACAGTCCCAGAAAAATGTTAGAAAACCAGCAGAACTTTACGAAAATATCGACAAATTTGGAAATATCCGAAAAGCCGGAAACTTTCTAGGAAAAGAAACGTTCAGAAAACGTATAAAATATAGGAAGAACTCGATATTATGAAAAGTAGGGAAAAATTCGGATAAATTTGGGAATGATGCGGCAAATGTCAGGAGAAAATTGGAATTGGGAAAATTTCAAGCAAATATCGGTAAAACCTAATCAAAATGGGCAAAAATGTGAGCTAAGGCAATTTTTAGGAAAATTCCCATTAATTATAGATAATCGAGTAAAGAAGAGAAGTAGGGACTAGTTATGCCTCTAAATTCCTACCGTTTTTGCAGATTTTGTGTTACTTTTGACTGTTTTAACAAAAGACATAAATTCTACAGGCAAAGGCAAAATTCTACGGAACTGAATAACTCCTCAATTAGACACATAACTGTCTGTTATATTATGACGCATGGTACTGCAAATTTCTATCGATAAAAAATACGGGAAGGTCGAAAAAAAATTCGGTAAAAAGTCTGAAAGAAGTAAGAAAAAATTTGGGAGTGCTAGGACAAGTCATTGGATTATTTTATAAATTTCGAAGTGGAATCACTTAATGACTAATAATAATCACTTCTGATCAACAGAATAATCTAACTATATGCAGATTTTAAATTTAACTTCCCGAGGGATTCGAGAAGTCGAATTCGAGGATTGTTTGCCCTTGAAAAATTCATCTATCGGGCTGAACTTTTGCATAAATATATGCTTCCAATGAACTTTCGATTTGTTAGAAGCATTTTTTTTAGGAAATATGAAATGAAAATGGCGGATATCTGAAAATAGAAACTAGGTTTTAAAACGTAAAAAATTAAGTTCGAAATTTAGCTTACAATGTTAGTTTGAGCTTACAATGGATTTATGGAATTTACATTCAAAATTATATAAAATGACATTTTAATTTTAAAAATTAATCAGAAATGAGCTTTCGAGATTTTTAAAGCTTTTTTCGGGAAAAAGTTGTAATTTCGTTTCGATATCTAGTTAGAAATTAGATTTTAAACGTAAAAATGAAAGTTCGGAACTTAGAGCTTTGTTTGAGCTTTGAGCTTACAATGGATTGAGAAAGCTTCTAGCAAAAATTTCACACTTTATCTAAATTTAATGAATCGAATAAAAATTACATTTGAAATTATGTAAAATGTAATTTTTATTTTTAAGTTGTAATTTCGTTAATGGGACGATATCTAGATAGAAATTAGATTTTAAACGTAAAAGATCAAGTTCGAAATTTAGAGCTTTTAATAGTTAAGATAAGCTTTCAACGAAAATTCCATATTTCGTTTAAATTTAATGAATCAAATAGAAATTTTTGATTCCAAATGATGTAAAATGACATTTTAATTTAAAGCTTTCAATAAGCTTTCGAGATTTTTGAAGCTTTTTTTGGGAAAATTTGAAATTTCGTTAAAGGATCGTAAATTTGGTAGAAAAAATATTTGAAAATGTAAAAAATAAAGTTCGTAAAATATAGCTTTCTGGGAGCTTTTAAGTTTAAAGGCAGAGTTTTGGTGCCAAAAGTTTAGTTTTCATATTTTTGTATTTTCCCTCCACTAATTTATAAACTATCTGCATCATTACATTTATTTGGATCTGAAGAAATTTATCAGGAAATCCGGATTAAATGTAGCAATGTCCGATATGGAAATTTCTCGGTGTCCTGCCCGATAATCAAATTATTGATTGATATCTGATCTTTTGATATGTTTCTCGTCATTTTAATATTTATCAAAGCCTCAGATATAACAAAAGGCAAATGAAATCCATTATTACTGGTGAAAATTGAATAGCTGGTTCCCCTTTATCCGCCCTTTAAAATCAGGTGATCCATTTTATTGAAGAGTTTGTTCTATGATTCCGTCACTGTATCCTTAGCTATAAATTTATGTATCCAGATCTTCCAATTCCTTAAGAGAATATCCCGGAAATTTTAGTTGATTTTTTCAAAAAATGTCTTGAATAAAATTTCTTTGCTTAATGTTTGGAAGTAATTTGGCATCATAAGATTCAAAAATTTTGAAAAATCAATGGAATTTATTAAATTTTTTACAATTCGATTTTTAACCGATCCGATAACCGATTTTCTGAAAATCGCAGTTTTCTTGATGACGATCCCCGTAAATCAGGGAGTTGATTTTCCAAAAATGTTTGTTCTACAATTTCGCCACTGAATCCTTAGGTTTCATTTCACTTCATCACATTTTCAGCTTACTGAAGAGAGCTTCCCGAGAATTTAAGGTTTCCCCAAGGCTTCAAGGGAAATCATATAAGGTCTATTTTTTGGACGAAACAAAATAAATTTCAAAACGGTTGATGTTTTCAAAAATTTTTTATTAACAAAATATCTTCCAAAATTAGTTAGAAATAATATCCCATCATTAGATTGAGAAAATTTTTAGAAAAAAAAAAATATTTTATTTTACTAAAAATTTTTTTGGAAAATCTTGGGACAAACGAATCGAATAAATTTATCAAATTTTTTAAAATTCAATTTTTGCCGAGATTTGGAAAACAGAATTTTTTAATAAATTTAAAAAAAATTGGAATTTCAATTTTTCAGATTACCACCAGATATATACACCCCGATATATGCAGGGTAGAATTTGAGATGTAACAGTCTCGTGGAAAAAGTGAAATTTCGAGAAATTTTATTCCAAAGTATTAAAATCTAAGTATGCCGAATTGTTTCTAAGGAACAGATTAATAAAATCGGGTAAGTAAATTTTTCGGTAAAATAACCTCTTTTATTTTTAATAGGGGTTTAATGCCTACTACCGGTTTCTATTAAATAGGTCATAATTTCCCAGAAATTTAGAATTTTTTTTATTGATACATTATTTCTTTAAGAGGATGATTTTTCCTATCCAGAAGCACAGAGAACTTAAGCGGTCCCCTCAGAAATTCAAGTTTTACATCGGTCTTGAAAATATGAAATTTACAACTTAATAACTGCGTCCCATACATAAACACCCACCAAAATTCGGGGGTTAGTTGTTTCAAAATATTGAGAAAATAAAATCATAATTTCTTAATTTAATACAAAATTATGGATTAATAGCATTGTCATTGAGAAATGATTAAATATAATTCTAATTTTAATAAAAAAACCTCCCTTAATTAAATGTCGAATCATTTTAATACAATTTCTACCTAATTGCCGACATATATCATAAGTTGTTATTTACATAATAATTAGATTATAATTAAAATCGTAGAAAATCCAAAAATAAAATTAATTTAAGATGTCAGATTATAATTATAGTTATTATTTATTCATATTGAGAAAGTGATAAAATTAAATTGCTACTTCGTTATCCTTCTGGCCAATAAATGAATATTGCCAAAAATTAATTATAAATAGATAGGTATGCATTCCTTAAGTGTATTTTTAAATTGAGATCCTGTCCCATTTAAGAATTAATTTATGAACCAATATAATATACTTTCTTCAACGGATAATATTGTACAATAAATAATTAATTCAATAATTAATTAAATTGATTTTTGTTCTACAATGCAATGCGATGCATTATAGAACATGTTCGATGTTCTTACATTGCAATGCAATTATCTGCTGATTGAAAATAATCCTGGCTAAATATTGAAATTTTATTAATATTCTCAAGTCAACAACAAATCATTTATTTAGCAAATTTGCGCTTATGGTCCTTGTCGTAGCGACGGTAATATTTTAGAAGAGTATAAACTCCTAACAGACTGTTGATTCAGTAATTCAAACTATTTAAACAAATAATTAAAGGCTTGTACGCAAATGTTACTTAACGATAAACAATTAATTAATTTTTAATAATATGTATGGTATATAGAAATGATAGTTTCAAAGATTTTCTAAAAAAAAGTTAACATCAAATTTATAAAATTTTGACAATCCACCTGGCTAGAAGGACGAGAAAGCAAAGATAGGTTTCTCTCCATTCTGCTTATAGATGGTTCTACTCGGAATACAGAGATCTTCCTTCATACAAGCATAAATTCAACATTAACCCTTTAATTGTTTTTTAGAATATTCCTTTCAGAAATTGTCTAATTTTTACGAAATTTTCATACTTTCAATTATTTTCCTGATTTTGAAGAAATATCTGGATTTTGAAAAAATATTTTCCAATTTCATGGATTTTTGCGATTTTTCAAAAATTTTTCAGATTTTCATAAAATTTTGCAATTTTGAAGGAATTCTTGGATTTTCATAGAATTTTCCAATTTTTGATTTTTATTTCGATTTTCAAAATATTTTCCGATTTTTCTTCTCTAAAGTCATCTTTGAATTACAGCCAATATGGGCCAGGGAACCACAGTATATATGGTATTCCATTAGTAGGAACCAGGAGCATTTAAATAACTCCCAAACGTCTATGTCCGGAATGAGTCGAGATGAGACGAGTCTATGTTACCCTACATCCACCATACATATTCTAGAAAGTTATGAGCACCTACTGCTACTGAACATCTAAAATGAAGCACCGCGAATAATGTTTATTTAATTATAAAAAAAAAATCTCTAAACACCTATTCCTCGATTTACTCAGTAATTCAATTAATTGCTAGACTTTGTAAATTACAACATATACCTACTGTGTTATTCAAGGATAACTCGTATATCTTATTTTCTTCTTGTAATTAAATAACTTATCTTAACATGTATTTAATTATTTTATTTTTTTAAATAGAATAGGGAAATAACAAGTGGGATTTTAATTAAAATCAATCAAAGATTTTAATTACATCATGACTCGGTTTATCCCCCTAAGGAAATTTAAAATTATTATTTAAAAAAATCCGAAATGAAAAACGAGAGTTTTCTTTAACCAAACCAATTCATTTATTGATTCTCCCTTCTACAGAAACCCTTCTTAAAACTTCAACTCCGTCTTAATAATGTCCCGATTCAATTAGGTATTTACCTACACGTACATCAATTTTATTTTGCAGCTGTTCCGTTTAGTATTTAGAGGTAAATGTAAAGTTAAGTTAAGTACATTATATAAAAGAAAAGTATTACCGATAAAAAACCAGACTTAATCCATAATTAGATATGTTGACTATTACATAATTCTTTGAACGTTTATAAAAAATTCCTCAATCCCTGAAAATTGTAGTGCACAAGTAATCTCATTGCACCACATATACGGTAAAAAATTTCCCAACAGGCTATCTATTTAAAAAACCTTACGTTTGTATGGAAGAGTAACGGTCGCTTTTCGTATGTTTCCTATGTATTTTAATTTATGAAATTTTTCCTGACCACCAATACTTATAAAACGATCATTTTAAAAGGAACCCGTATGCTTACGAAAATCCTCTACCTATTTTTATTATCATTATCATTAAGGCAGTCCATACAAAAGGATATAACATATGAAACGGTTTAGGGTAGAGTTTTTATCTCGAATATAATCGGTTCGGTTTAGTTTTTTTAATCATTTTAAAATTAAAATCTTTTATTTTACTGTGTATATTTAATGTTTCGTTTTTTATTTTAATTAATTAATTATCAAATTAATATTTATCGTGTTTTATAAAAAATAATTACTTGTTTCCTGTTATTTTATAAAAAAAAATTGTTATCGTTTAATATTTAAAAATTAATTTTAAATTAATTAATTCGAAAATGTCGTTTTCAAAGGCGAAATTAAAAAGATTTAATGACATCCCGGCAGGTAAATATTTTATAATAATTTTATCGCAACGCTATTGGGATACATTATCATCTTTGTCATTAAACATTACAAGATTTTCGAATATTTTATACAAAAAGGAAATGGGAGGGATTGATAACTAGTTTATTTTTATTTTGAATAAAATCAAAAACCAGTAATTCCCTAAATTAACATAATTGTGAAGATCATTATTACAATTCCATTTCCCGCCAAATTATATATATTAGCGTAATTCTGGGTGATGATGTAAGAAAGCGGGAAATATCCATTATAAGGCGATGTTAAATAGATTTATGGGAACAATTCAGTAACGTTTAGTTTAATTTTGTTACAGTTATTTTAGTTTCTAATTAACTATTTATTTAAAGACACACCTCAATTACTATTCAGTAAAACTAGTTAATTAAAAAGCTATTTTTTTTTGTTAACAACCCCATATGGCTGATTATGATTTTTAATAAAAAAATTCGTAAAATTTGATTGATGAATATCCAGGAATTTCTAAAAAAAATCATTTTCAAAATTGTTGGAAGAGATTTTGTTAAATTAATTTTCTTGAAAAAGTTAATCATTTTAATTTTTTAATGGCAAGGAAAAAATCGACTTCGACCTTTGAATTTCTAGATTTTTTCTGGCAGATTTGTGGAAGATTTAAATTTCTGTAGTTATTCAGTGAAGAGATTGTAAAACAAATTAAACACCCGATATAAGGGGGTATATCAATAAAATGGTTACTGTTCAGGGGAATGTTTACAATTTCCCGGAAAATTTAGAATGTTAAACTTTCAAGATGAAATAAAATATAGGATATCTAGGGGGGTCTATCAACACCATACAGTCATAGGGTCTTCTTCCAACATGTATATTTTAAAATTCTGACTTCAACTCAACAAATTCGATTGATTTTTCTTGGAAATTTCTAAGGTCTAATAGAGTGACGCCAAATTAATTTTAATTAATTATCAAAGAGATAATTAAATAAATGTCTGAAAAAATCCCTCGAAAAAAATCCACTCCAACCTTTGATTTTTATAGAATTTTTTGACAATCGCATGGAAAATTTATTTGTGGATAGAATTTCGAGATGTGAATTTTTTTGAAATTTTTTCAGAGGTAATTTAATTACCTTTAATTTGATATCTCATTTAATCATATCGATCAATTCTAACTCGAGATTATGTTCAAATATGTGAAAAAATTTCAAAAATTCATATCTCGAAATTCTATCAATAGAAAAAATTTTTATTGCCATTTTCGTGTTTAGCGGGCCAAAGAAATATACGAAAAGCGATACTACTGGGGTTATTCGCTAACATTTAGTTTAAATTTCTGTTAGGTTTCGTTTAATTTTACTAACAGATTCTAACAGCTTTTTCAGAACCTTTTCATATTAAGAGATTTGTTGTTGCGGATACATCTAACTATTTTCATTTAAAAAGAGCATGAAAATCGCCCCCTTTTCACTAAATGAATTTTGTCCCTCGATATTTATTATTTCCAAAAATTTGCGATTAGAGAATGGAAGTAAAATCGATCGAAATAAAAATAACTTTCGGTTTTATTGCATTTAAAATTCGTCGAGCGAACATAATAATCTTAAGAATTATTCCAAACTAAATGTTGGGATATTTAAGGAATTTTGGAATCTCGATGCAATGTAATTGCTTCAATATTGTGCTTTTTGTTTTGCAATAAATTTCCTTCCTTATTTTTGGAATGTTCCGATATTTCTATTTTCATAAAATCTCCCAATTCGAAGCAGATCTTTCGCGACTAAGGAAAAGTCTTAAAAATGTATTCAATTCAATTGAAGTCAGAAAGAGTTAAGCACAATTGGAAATTTTTTGATAATAACTCGGAAAAAATCGGGAAAACTAGAGAAAGTGATGAAAACATCGACTTTTCCTCGACTTCTCACATTATTCCTCAAATTTTCCGACTTTTTTCTCACATTTCTCGACTTTTCTGATATCTTTCCAGTTCGTTGACTATTATTTAAATTTTTTTCCGATTTTCCTCACTGAATTTTTCTTTACTGAATTTTCTGATATAAACTTGAATTTGTTTAAATTTACAGACTTTTTCAAATTGTTAATTCAAATGTTTTCCGTACATCTCCGATTTCTACTGATAATCCCCTAAAATTTCTGCCGCTGTTTTCAGATCTTTCCAAATCCTATCTCAACCCCACCTCAACATTCCCATATCTTCGATATTGGGTATCCCTTACTTATCCTTATTACTGCGAAATTTCTGCGATATTTTGATAACTTAATCGTTATCATTGTCCCCCACAAAAATCTAATTACCAATTTTTTGTGAAAAATCTAAATCCCAAATGCGACTCGGGCGACTGATTTTTTAAAAATCAATTTTAAAATTTTCTGATTTTTATAAAATTTGGAAATTTTTATAGAATTTTTAGTAGAATTGTTGTTGTTGTTTTAAACAAAATTTTCAGATCTTTCTTTCATTTATTATATTTTACAATCTTCATAGATTGTGATAAGTGGTTTTTTTTATAGTCGAATACGAAATGAGGGGGTTATATCAGTTCCATTCGGAGGTCATAACAGTTCCAGTCTTATCAGGGTATTCGCTAACGTTTAGTTAAAATTTCTGTTAAGTTTAGTTTAGTTTTTTATACAAATTTTACTAACAGTTTCACCATAAAAGCAATTCAGTAAAATATTTTAAGAAAACCTATTTTTTCCAAAAGCTCTTCATATTAAAAGATTTGTTGACAAATAAATTCTATTGACTTACAATCTGACATTTTTGATTTCAACAGAGTGTGAAAACATGATGTTCAGATATTTTGAAAATTATTAAAAACTCATGAATTCGTGAAAAGGTAATTTTAAATTCTGTTTAATTTATTGAAGTTGCAAGTAAATTTCAGCATATTTTTTTAAGGAAAATTTTGTGAATTTTATTCCGACGTTATTTAATTTACGTTCAGATTTAGATTTTTTAATTTTCCAATCGATTTTCGAATTTTCGAATAAAATTGTCTAAACAGCTCCGATTCCATCGAGAATTTTTACATTTAATCGAACGAAATCTTACTTCATAATTTTGGAAGTTGATCTCGATATATAAGTGAATTAAGATTTTTATATCAGATCCGCTAATAATAGGAATATCTGAACTCTAATAGAGTCTAGAAATTGTCAAACCATATCTCGGGAGATTCCCAAGGAATTCAGCCCTAACAGATTCTAAGGATAGAAAAATGGTCGAGAATCCGAATTTAATCCGTATTTTTTTATATAAATTTACCCACTTAATACACAAAAATTATAAGTAGCCAACGTAATTGTGGTGTGGCCAATGTAACTTTTAGACATAATTTTAAAAATTTTAAATGATTTTGCCTAGAAAATGTGTATAAGTAAAAACGATGTAGAATTGATGTCTACTTAAAATAAGATTTAGCACCCGGTCATTTCCCGATTTTTCTTTAAGATTATGATACAAGAACATCTAAAAATTTTATTAGAAAATCCATAATCGATTTTCAGAAGCTCATAACTGACTCAAAAAAATTCCAAATACCTGAAATTAGATTTTAGATTACCTCATCGGCTATTCAGAAAAAAAAAACTTTCAATCAAATTGATTGAATTTTGTTTAAAAAAAATTACATTTCAAAATATTAATCCAAAAAAAAAACAAAAAAAATAAAA
>JANTOP010047423.1:0-10037 GCA_027564815.1 Symmerus nobilis | reverse complement strand
TTAGGTGTTCCTTGGAAAAAAATTCTGAAAATTGGAAAATAATATGAATTTTTAAATGAATAGATGTAGCACCAAACGAACAGCAACATTTATTGAAACTTTACACGTATTGAAATTAGATTTGTTTCAGAGTAGATTATCATTTGAAAAGGTAAAAGTGTTTACCATCTCTGACAATAAATATTTGACATTTAAATTGGTTTGAAGCTGAAGTTAAAAGTTTTAGACGAGTATAGACACTGAGTCAGACTAGTTTTTACATTCTTATCCACGACAATTGGGGTCTATCTATTGGCCCACAGTAATTTAATTTTCCCTATGTTTGATAATTTCGCAACATATTACAACGAAAAATTAGGTACTAATTTAGGTACTAAAATGCTAACCGGTATCTTCGACTGCACAAAGTTAAAAATATTATTAGTGCACTACGATGTAACTACCGTTGTAACTACCGTTGTTTCTATCCGTATTATCGTATTATCACTTAAAAAGGCGCATGGGACACGGCATAGATAAGAAAGTAAAATAAGTGGTATGTATATCTTATCTATTTATATATTTTATTAGCATATTCTACAGACAGTCGATATCGTTAATTGCGAAATACTTCTCTATATAATAAGTCTAAATATATAGAAATATATAACAGGAATATATAATTTTGAGATAATTTTGTTGTCATTGTACATTAGAGTGGGCCGTTAAAACGAAATCGCGAATACGGTAACGTAACGGGCGCAAAAGTTGTAGTTTGATGTAACATGAAATTACATAAAAAACATTTTTTTTTCGTAGCGGAACTACCGCCGCAAAGGCCCTAAAGTTTTGGAAAATTTCTCATTATACTGGTTTTTTCTATTTAACTCAATAGTTTTAGGCATTGCTGGAAAATACTATTCTACGAAGTTAAAGGTTAACTAATTGAAAACATAAAAAACATAAATTTTTTATATAATTTTTTTCGGTTTAGTTTTTACAGGGTCGTTACTGATGATAAATTATATTTAAAAAAATATCGAATCTCAAAGACTTTTTTCAAGAATTTTTTTTTCATAGAAGAATTTATTTATTTCTTAATGTAAATTTTTTTTTATGTAATTTCATGTTACAACAAACTACAACTTTCGCCCCCCGTTACAATCTCGGGAAATGAGTTTGAAAATTTTTCCATACAAACCAATTTTCCAACGGCCCACACTATTGTACATACAATATCACGTTGTAACATGTGCCATTAGAAATTTCTGTTCAATCCAATGATATTACACACAATATTATGATGAAATTCCATTTTTAACCGGTTTCGTTCATTCTGACATATCACGCTTATTCGGCACGAGTGGGTAAAAAGTCATTCGTTTTTAAATACAAGGTCTATCATATGTTTAGAGACAATAGACATCCTCGATCCATATAGCTCAACTATATGCGGTTCTGTGTTGTATTGGATCGAAATTAAATGCCAATCTACAGCTTATGAAATACCATTAATGATGATAATGAAAAACTTATCGTTCGTATATTTATCAATTTAGATTTGAATTTAACTTAACCTATATCACCACCGGCTTAAATAAAAATTTTTTATATGCAACATTTTGTTTATAACATCAAGTAGAAGATTATTTTCATATCCCATCATTCCCTCCCGACGTGTAACCCTGTAGGAACGAATCACCCTCTATATCGATTTCTATTCTTTAATCGACTGATGAAACTTGAACTGACGCTCACAAAAATCGGCTGATAACACAGTGGTACACTAAGAAAAAAAATGAGAACAGACTAGGTGGATTTTGATAATTCGGGTTTGCTGAACACGATGGCATCATTAGTTTTTCTCCTACACGTCACATTTCGAAAAAAAATGTTTTAAAAAAAACTTTCAAATTTTGATCAATTGAATTCAAAGTTATTCATAAACCAGTACACGGTTAATTCGTAGCACATTATATGGAAATCGAAATCGAAAAAATTATATCGAAAACAAAATTGAATTGCGAGCAAAAATACATTGAAAAATCGTCATATTTCTACTCAATTATCTCAAAAATTTGACGTTTAGGACAAAAACCACCCAGTCTAGTCCCATTTTTTTTTATTTTCAAATTTTGTACCTGAGTGCAATTAATTTCGCTATTTTGAACCATGTGCAGTAAACATATCAAAAGGTAGTTTACCCCGGGACATAAAGGGCCGAATGTCAATATTACCTTTTGATATAATTCGATATTTTAAAACCTAATAAACTAATTTTTAAGGCAAATAATAGGTATTTCAATTTGGGGGTAGTTCGCCTCTAATTTTTCGTTTAGGGGAAAACCAAGAGAATGGTCAACTAGAGATTTAAAATAATCAAAATTTTGCGTTAAAATCGGATGATAATTCGATCAGTTATATTGAAGAAAGCTAAATGCTAATTATGTTTAGGGGCGGCTTACCGATCGGCTTATCGAAATCGCAGGCGGAGGTGAAAATTTGAAATATAGTCCTTCCACAAAACAGGGTCATCGATTGGAACAAATGATAATCAGAAGGAGCAATATCTGGTGAGGTAGAACATACCATCCAATTGCTTCTAGCGTTTCCTTCATGTGTATGAGCGTTGTTATGTTGAAAAATCACTTTGTCAATCACATCTATTTTGACATATTGCGATAGTTTTTCCTTCAAGGCTCGGCTCAACTGCATCCATTTTTGTCGGTAACGTTCCTCAGTAATAGTTTCGTTGGGTTGGAGCAGTTCATACTTCACCCAGTTAATCCCACCAGATACACAACATAAGCTTGGAGCCATGGATATTCGGTTTTGGTGAGGATGTTGATGGTTAACCGAACTTCACCTATGACTTTTTGCGCTTTGGATTATCGTACCATATCTATTTTTCATCACCAGTTACGATACGATGTAAAAAACATCTCCGATTGTGCCATTGAAGCAGATGTTCACAGGTGAAAATTGCCTTACAACTTACAACATATCGGTTTCAAGTCGTACGGCGCCCAATTTCCTTCCTTTGGAATCATTCCCAGTACATGCAAGTGCTTGGAAATGGTTGTGTAATCAATTTCTAATGATTCTGCAAGTGCCTTTTCCATTCGACACAAGTCTCCATCAAGTAAAGTCACTAAATCTTCATATTTGAACTTTTTCGACTGGTCTGGATGTTCGTTGTCTTCTTTGTCAAAATAACCTCTTTTAAAACGTCGAGACCAGTACTAACATGTTTTTATTGATGAAGTATAATCACCATAGGTTTCTCACAGTAATCGATTACTTTCAGCAGCGCCTTTCTTCGAAATAAACAAGTGACGCTTCCCGCAAATTGTGTTTTGTTGGCACGTAATTCGACATGTTCAATGCTAGAAAAAATATATTTTTTACTCTTTAATTAAAAGGTAAACTAAAAATTAAAGTTTTATGATGGTGGTCCATTAAATTGCGATTTTTTAAAATTGGTCGTGGATATAAAAAAAACGAGAAGTATAGATGTATAAAAAAATCTTTCATTTTGCCTTTCTGTAAAATTTGCTTTTGGACATAGTATCTTTCCTTCCGACCTACAGAAATGTATAACTATAAAGATTGGTGGGTGAAATTACGATTGTAATTTTTACACATGGAAACAACTTACAAATGTTAGCTAGTGTCGCGGCACCCTGTATAATATTAATATATGTTATTTATACATATATATTTCATATAATTTCATCACATATCCATAATATAACGAATTATTTACTCTTCACATACTACACATCATGTCATACTCTCAATTATCAGATTACGAAACGTATTCCCAGTTGTGTGAAACACCTGGCTTTTCCTCATGCAATAATTGTGTATATATTAAATATACCATATAAAAGTTTTCTAATGAAGGTAAACAACACATAGACATCAATTTATTTGAATATGGAATGTAAATGAATCTAATTTATACCTATATAGAGCAGAGATTTTGAAATGACGAAACTTTTCAATTATTAGAATATATTTTTTTTTTCGATTTCAGTAAATTTGTCCAGTCAAGTCTAAAGGTTAATTTCATCAATATACTGCGGTATTCGTACTGTATCATAATCTAAATTTCTAAAATGTATAAATTTAATAAAGCACATGATTTTACACACAATATATGAAATAAACTTTCGGTATACATCTATAAGCTAATGATAACGGTAAACAGCTAAAGTTCATATTAGTTTTATTCATTAGATTTCAATTCCTAATTGCCAAATAAAAACCATCGGCAAAAATGTCAGGTTGTTCATAAGTACTCTTTTATTAAATAAATAATGTCTAATATAATGGATTTAAAATTTGTTCAATAAACGTCAGTTTTCTAATTCTTAAACTCGCGTACTTACTAGAATTGAACTTTGTAATTCTACGGACATGCGTTATTTAATAATTTTTCAAATAGGTCATATTTCATATTTATTGCGTACAATAAATTATTTGAAGAAAAATGAATTTAAATGTTCGATTTTTGGAAAATTAATGAAATACAAATCAACAAAACATTTATTAAATTTCTACCCGAATATATACAAGTAGTTTTTTAATCGGCTTATAATGTAGCGGAATATTTGCAATAATATTTATAAATTCTCCTAAATTCACCAAGTCGTATTGTTGGAAATGTTTTCATTGTGAAAAAAAATATAGGCAAAATAATTTTGCAATTAAAAAATTCTCCTAAATAATATTTTTCAAATACATATGTATATTATAAATACCTACCTAATTATAATAATTATTAAATAAAACGTATATTTTCCCCTTTATTTTATATAATGTATGTATTTCCATACATAAAAATTTTTTATACTCAAAATAAATTTTCTACGTTTAGACTTGAAATTACCAAATGTATCATCAGCAAAAAGTTTCCAAAACGCTTATATAAAAATATCAATAATTAAATAATATTACAGTGTAAACCGCTTATAATGGACCCTGAGGGGCCCACAATTTTTGTCCATTATATCCGGAGGTCCATTATATCCGAATATCAGTTTTTTGTAATTAAACGTAGGAAATGATGCTTTATTTGTTGTTTACATCCTTAAAAAAAACGAAAAAACGGTAATTTTTATTGGAACTTTCAAATTTTTTAAATAATTATCAAATCGTCGCTTGTTACCAACCATTTTCAATTTCAGTTATTATTCTGAATTTTTTATTTAATGAAAAACCTGTGCGTTGCTTATTTGGCATTTTTAAAATATTAATTGCACTTGCATTTTTGAAAAACACAAACAAATTTTTAATAAATGCAAACATTCCACAAGAATGATTAATGAACCACAATATAAAAACCAATAAATAAAAACCAATCAGTAATTAAACAAAATTACACGAAACATACAAATTCATACGAAAAACGGCCACTAGAACGGCCACAAAGGGACAGTTGTGGATTGAAGAAAATTCATTATTCAAAAACACAACGGTTGTTAAAACTGTTTAATAATTGAAAAAATGTGTGTTTTAATTTCAGATAATATAGATGGAGAGCGAGCTTTTAAACTTCGCTTATAGTGAACAAACTTACGAATATTTGTCTATTATAACCGAAATTCCATTATAAGCGGGTCTATTATATCCATTTTAGAAAGCATTGTATTAAATGAATGCTCAGCTGGGACCTAGAAAATTGTTCGTTATAAGCGAGTTTCCATTATAACCGGGTCCATTATAAGTGGATTGCACTGTATTTTGTTTTTATTATTATTTATTTATAATTTCTATAATGTTTCCTTGCAATCTATTTTTTCTTGTTTTTCGTACCTTACACAATAATATTTTGCATTAGGTATATGACATGTATTTTTTTTATCTTCATAATTTGTTTGTAAACAAATCCTAATGTCGTCTGAAACAAATCTTCCAAACATTATATTTTTTATTTTTAAATAAAAATGCCCCTACGAGTCATTGACTATTGGGAG
The DNA here is from genome assembly GCA_027564815.1 of Symmerus nobilis. Taxonomy (NCBI): domain Eukaryota; kingdom Metazoa; phylum Arthropoda; class Insecta; order Diptera; family Mycetophilidae; genus Symmerus; species Symmerus nobilis. The sequence goes on along the minus strand of JANTOP010047423.1, from coordinate 4,077 downwards.
ATTTTACACTAACATACATATATTTAGAATACAACGTACAATAAAATAATTGTATATCAAACAAAACGTTGCCATATAAAATTAGCTATAACATTGAGTAATTAACAAACGAGTAAGAGCGCAAATAAGTTGAAGCTGCGATAAACGTACGATAAAATGCACGCGTTTGTATGCAGGTGTTCATATTGAACTCACTGCTCCCAATATGAACACATCCACACAAACGCTTGATTTCATTTTCGTTGCGTTTATCATTTATCACTTATCGTTCATCGCAGCTCCAACTTGTTTGCGCCTTAAAGCTGCGGTATGATTTAAGAAATCGAAATTTTTGTTTTATTTTTATTCGATAGTATATGTATATACTTCGAGAATATATTCCTCATTTTTTAGTATGCCGTAGGTATAGCTGATTAAGGATAAGCAGCATTTACATACTAAAATTCGTTACGAAGATTTTTAAACGCGTTTTCCTCAAAACCATGTTATTGGTATGGCGGGAACGATTCCCAAAAAACTATTCGAGCAATCGGCCTGGATTTTTGAAATGTTATTCTACACATCTCTGGTTATTGTATGGTTAACCCCATGTTGCACCCGGAACAGGGTCCTCACCGCGCTCGGCACAATGCCACCCCGCACTGTAGCACCCGGTCCCCATTGTACCACCTTTATTTTGAAGTCTCTGGTCGGACTTCCGCAACCCAAATGTATACGTGTATATTTCTATACACGCATACAGGCACCGCGCTACAATTCAGCCGTAGCAATAGCTACAGTTGTGACGGATCCTGCAACTCCGCTCCACCTATATCTTCCAACCCGTGTAATCTGCGTAGCGTTTACGAATGTGTGGATATCACAGACGTGATCTTCCCGGTTGGGGAAATAGAGCTGTGCAATTGGATAGCACTTACGTTCCATTATATAATACTGCGGCCAGCCGCAAGGGCCAATATGTAAAGACTGAAGTCTATCTGACGTTTGCTGCCAGTTGCACTTTCAAAAGTACAACAACTCCTACATGGCTTGTTTCACTTTTTCAAGTATGGAGTAATGCACTTTCGAAAGTGTAATAAGCCATGTATGACTTAATGTACTTTTTCCGTATGTCTTCACTTTCGAAAGTGCAGTAATAAGATCTACATGGATTCTTTCACTTTTACTCCGTATGGCTCGTAAGGGCACGGAAAATCTGATACTAGAATATCTTACATATTAATATACCTAATTAAAAAAGATAACTAATATGTATAATAACCTAGCTATTCCATGACTAAACGAGGTTTACTTATTCCCAATGTGTAGTGAATTTTAAGAGATTTTTGAGAAGAAAATATATGCTTTTCGTTTGCTATGCATAAAATAACTCTTATGAAATCTGCGTAAAGGCTAACGAAAATGAACATAAATAATTATATATCATTGATATTATAATATATAAGTCAGTGGTTTATTTATATTTATATACATACATATCGATAAGCTCTCGTTTCCGATGTGGGTTTCTCTCTTTTTAAATTCGTTTACATTCGTTCGAGCACAGCTTATAAATATCAGACGTTTCGTGTTTTACAATTTATTGTGAAATTTGAATTGAAACTATACGGAACTTCGCTTTAAATTAACAGCATTTTGCCAGTCAGTGTCAAGTAATAATACAATTTGTATTGGAATTTCCAAAGCAGTTTACAAGATATATTTCATAACATTACGTGATAAAATTTAATAAAGGTTAATAAAATAAACAAATATAACAAAAATCAACATAAAATCCAGAATTACAAATTTTGTGAAATAATTATAAAACGAAGTGGTTGGTTGGATTTCCAAGAATTGATAAACGAACAGTGAATAAACTGGATACACAAGTCTTATCATACGCTCAAGTACTTTCACCAACAATTGGTACGAAAATGGTTGTCGCCGAGAAACATTATTATTCATCACTAACAATTGGACAAAAATCGAGCAATTTAGATATGGATTATAAGTGTGCTGTGCCCACAATTGGGATGGGTCTAACCGTTCATCGGGCACTTAAACAAGCAAAAATGGAAAATCGTCTAATCATTGGATTATCGAATGCTGTACAAGTATTATCAAAAACACCAGAAGATGCCTTCATATGTTTAATGGCAACATCAATAGATGATAATGATTCTGCTACTCATATGCATGAAATTTTGTTGAGTGCCTTTTGTTATGAAAACGATATTTATACAATTAAAGTAGATGATTCAAAAAAATTAAGTCGAATATTGGGCATCAATCGAATTGAATCATGTGTATTAATACTAAAGTCATGGGCGGACGGACATAAGGAATGTTTTACAAGAGATGAAGATACATTAATTGATCACTGTGAAGAGTTTTGGGATGTTGCGCTAAAACCAACAGTATTCCTGCCTGAATGAAGTTTTCTATTTGAAATGCAACCGTAAATTTCTTTAGAAGCAACGTATAAGGCGCATTTTAAATAAGAATTTGGATCGTCTTTCATTCGTTGAAATAAGAAATTTTTACCGGGATTGTCCATCAATTAAAAAGTGTATATTTTGTAAAATATGTATGTATAGGGATAATATTACATATTAATTTGAATAAGTATATAATGTGGCAAAGATAATACGAATATAATTAATAGTATCTTACATACTATTAGTCAGTATTACTATTCGTTAAATATATGGAGAAGTGTAATTGTTTATACATTAATAATACTTCAGTTACGCTTCTAACTAAACAGTTGAAGTATAGGAGAGAAATCATAAAACATGATTTAATTTGAATATAAAATTAATATGAACAAGTTAAAATACTAGTTTTTATTTAATAATATTAATATTATGTTAACATCAAAAATGGAAAGTGCATAATTTATGCAAAAGAAAAAAGAAAAAAGGAAATAAATAAAAAAAATAAAATATAATAAAGAAACCAAAATATGTGTTCATTATTCATCATAACTGAAGTCTAGCTTTTAGCAGATCAAATCTATTATTATAGTGTGTAAAAAATACGATCGTAATTTCTCCCACCATTATAATTTCACAATTGACAAAAATTTAGATTTTCATGTTGTATGTAATTTTAATTTCGGTCATACCGTATTTTTTACACATGGAAACAGGCTATTATTTTGTCATTTCTCAACTACTATAGTATCTTCGAAACACTTAATCAGCCAGTTTATAACTTCTTTAAGGAGGTAGTTGAATTGTCCATTTTACATACAAAATCGAGGTGCCTTTTTCTCTGAAACTACTCAACCATTTTCTTCAAATTTTGCAGGCTCTATCTTGGCTATAAAATAAGAACGTTGTCTGTAAGATTTTTTTTAAAAAAAAATTACAGGTTTTACGGCGTGTTGAAATTTTTTTTTTTCATTTGATTTTCAACTTGCTGTAAAATCCGTAATTTTTTTTAAAAAAAAAATCCTCCAGACAACTTTATTATTTTATAGCCAAGTTAGAGTCTGCAAAATTTGAAGAAAATCGGTTGAGTAGTTTTAGAGAAAAAGGTACCTCGATTTGGTATGTAAAATGGACAGTTCAACTACCCCCTTAAGCCATCCAAACGATATTATTTTTGAACTCTGCAAAATAGTCCTGTGTTTTGGATTAACCACTTATTCAACAGACCACACCAACACCAAGCCATTTTTTCAAGTTTAGAAACAAAAAGAAGTACACTGGATCATTTTTATAGTGATCTAATACCGGTTCCCTAGTACTAGTTAAATACACTATATTCTTGTCCGATTCTCTGAACTGTTTCTTTTTATCAACGTGTCATCTTTTTTTCAGAAGGTGCGGTGTACACTTTTTATTTCCATCTCATCTATCTAATCTCTAATGTGAAATTTGAAAATATTGGAGTGAAGTGTACACCAGGCCGTTGCGTTATGACAACTTTTTTTTGATTGGATGGTAATACCCGGTAAAAGTTACCACCCATATCAACAATGCACCCATAAATTTTTTTTTAAATCGGACAATTTTTCTGATAGAAGTTCCCTAATTTCTCTAGGGTAAATATTCCCCTTAACTTTTCTCTTGACTTCAGCAGTGTTTT
>JANTOP010047412.1:0-10038 GCA_027564815.1 Symmerus nobilis | reverse complement strand
GAGCCACTTGCAAGGGTCTAGGACAATGCCTGTAGATCAGAATTTAGAAGAGATAGAAAGTTGCCTCTTTCGGAAAATAATAGCCAAAAGATTAGGCTATATTTTCCTAGAAGAACGGAACTTCCTATCTCTTCTAGATTCTGACTAGAGCTCAAAATGTGCAAAAGTGGCTCTTTCGCCCCACTCTACCCTACATTTCAAAAGGGTTAATTTTTTTAAAATAATTTTGTCAATAAAATCCCTTTGCTAATTGCTTAGAAATAATTTGCCATCATTAGTTGAAAAAATTTTTGAAAAAAAATCTTAGGAAATCGTTGAACAGAAATCGATCGATTGATTTTATTGAATTTGTACTAGTCGATTTTTAATATTATTTTAAAAATATGAATTTTGAAGAGAGTGCCTGAGTTTAAGCTGTTGATGGATGACCTAAATTATCACCTATTTGAATCCATTCCGAAAATCAAAAATTCTAAATTTTCCGGAAAATTATAACAATTTTTCAAAAAAGTGTCAATTCTTTGTAGGTCACCCTGAATCGACCCCCCTAAAATCTAGAGATGAATTTAATAGAAAAATTTGTTCCACAATTTCTTCATTTGACCCTTAGGTTTGTTTTCCCGTAACCACATTTTTCTGTTTCCGAAGAAAATTTCCCGGAAAATTAACTTATCCACGAGACAGTCTGAAAAACTTAATAAAAGCTTCGCTTCGATTTTCTGTTAAATCCAAATAATTCAAACGGTGAATTTTTTGAAAAAAATTTCTTAACAAAAACCCTTTGAAAAAAACTTAAAACTATTTTCCCATCGTTAGATTAGAAAATTTTTGAAAAAAAATGCCTTTACAAATTCTAACGAAAATTTCTAACACAAATCGTTCGATTTTATTCAATTTTTTACAAGTCGATTTTTGATATTATTTTAAAACTTTAATTGTGAGTGGAGCCCCTGACTTTAACATGTTGATGGATGTCCTAAATTATCACCTATTTGAATTCATTTCGAAAATTGGAAATTTTTAATTTTCTGGAAAACTATAACCATTTTCCAGAGGAGTACCAATTTTTCTGTTGCATGTTTATGCCGACCCCCCTAAAATCAGGGAGTTGATTTTATAACAATATTTATTCTACAATTTGTTGCCTGAAGCCTGAAGTTTAATTTCCTGTAATCATATTTTCCGATTACTCAAGAAAATGGCGAGGAAAATTATTTATTCGAATAAATAATCAGAAAAATTCTTTAAAATCGATTTTTCCGTTCAAAATTAAAATAAATCCCGAAATGGTTAATTTTTTTGAGAAACTTTCTTAATAAAATCTCGTCATTAATTACTTAAAAATAATTTGATATCATTAGATTCGGAAATTTTTGAAAAAAAAATTTCCATAGAAATTCGGAAGAAAATTTCGATCAAATTTTCTACAAGTCGATTTTTAATATTATTTTAAAAATGTAAATTGTGAATGGAGCCCCAGGCCTTCTTAAGGTGATGGATGACCAAAATTATCATCTATTTGGATCCGTTAAAAAAATTGGAAATTTTAAATTTCCTGGAAAATTGTGACCATTTTTCAAAAAAAAGCGCCAATTTTTATAGGGTACCCTGTACCCACCCCCCTAAAATCAGAGGATGGATTGAACGGAAAAGTTTACTCAACAATATCTTCATTTGACCCTTAGGTTTATTTACACCGTACGAGATTTTCTGGTTGCGAAAATTTTCCGGAAATGGAACGTAACGGAAAAAAACACATAAATTCAAGACAGTATTGAAAAATTTGTCTAAAATCAGGGGTTGGTTTTTTAAAAAAAATTTCAGATTTCAGCTCTTGGACTAGATAGAGCAATGTAAAATGGGCAGCTATATTTTTTAAGACTTTCTGTCTGGCTCTGTAAACTGAGCTCCGAAATTCCTATTATTAACGGAGATGAATCTTAAATTTATTTCCCTTATATCTCGAGATCTGCTTCTAGAAATATTTCTTTCTGAACGGAAATCTGATTCCAGTGATCAATCACTATCGTTTAAGAGTATTTTGGAGCGATTCGGACGCGTCGTGATTGATTGATAATTAATTTAAAGTGATTTGGAATAAATTTAATATAAAGATGATTTCGGAATTCTGGCCACCCCTTCCCCGACTAGAAAATTGTCTCTTTTAATGGAAATTCTCATCATAAAATTTTATTTAATTATTTTCTTGAAATTATTTCTACTAACTTTTCCTCTGATCTCCGATTTTTCTATTTATAAGTTTTAAGATATCCAAATAAGACCACCCATATTTTATCCGCCCCCCCGCAATAAAACAAAAACGGACGAGAAAAAAGGGGGTTTCCCTCTATTTTAATGACAACCAAAAAAAAAAAAATTAAACATCAAACGAACAAAATTTAAATGGATTTTCAATTTATTTGTCAACTAATTTATTTTCCTCGCAATTTTTTATGATAGAAAGCGAGAGATATTTTCGATATTATTAATTCGAAAATAAAATAACTGCACAACGCTGATTACATAAAATAATATAAAATTTTAAAAGTTAGGAAAATTAGAGGCTATAAATACATTTAATTGATTTTATTTGTTTTCTCCTTACACTTAATAAATTGCGCTAGTGCATTTTGGCGCGATTAGATTATATTTTAGGTTTCCTATATTTATTATTCGTTTTTACTACCTTTGGATAATTAATAATATTGTAAACGAGAAATGTAAGTACATTTATATGGTTAGTAGGGTGCATCGAAAAATGGAAAACAGCGAAATGAAAACGTTTGACGATCTAAACGGTTGCCAAATGGGAAGCAAAACACATGTCAAATAAATTGGTTAGAATTAAAACAATATTAGCTAACATTTAACTCATAACTAGTTAGTTTAGTAAATATGCATTACTGATATTTAGTTTTGACAGGGTAATTTTTATTATTTCGTAATTTCTTACAAATTATCTGTAATTATTGGGAAATGTAATGCTATGACTATATTTAAGTACCTACCAAGTTTTTATTATAATCATAATTTTCGTACATCAATTAAAAGAATTAATTAATTAATTAATTAGTTAATTATAGCTACGTAAGAATTAATGTGTAACCAAAATTTCATGAAAATTTCGAACAGTCGTCGAAGAAGCCAGAGCAGAAGGGAAGGAGTGGAACGAAGTGAAGGCTCTGGCCCAGACCAGACTAGTTAAGATGGCGGAGATATGTTGACGCCTTATGTTCCCTCCAGGAATAAAAGATCAGATGATGATGATGAAAATTTCATAATAAATTATACCAGATATTCTATATAAATCTTATTATTGACTTTTATTGTAATTAATTAGAGAAATAATGGATAATACTAGAAATTAGTAGAGTAGAATGGGGTCAGATAGGTATGGGGGCACAACCAGTAGGTGACATTGGCGTCTCCATGTTATTAGATAGGCTGCTCGTGTTGTTTAAATTAGACACATAGTGGCGTTTAGTTACGGTGTCTTTCATTTTTTCGCGTGTTTTTCTATGACAAAGCAGTGTTTTCTCTCTGCAGTTCATTAAATCAACGCAAATAATTGACAAGCGAGTTTATTTCTATGTAAAATTTGACGGTGAACAGGAATATTGTGGTGGTTCTTCGATATTTTTGGTTTTGAAAAAAATACCGACACCAAAATGAAACATGTGCTTGGGGACATCATAGGTCACTATTTTGAACCCTCGCGAAAATAATTTTAATTTGTGTTTTCAGCAAAATGGTACGTAATTATGTGCGGAAAACGCCAAAACAAAGTGAAGAGGAGATAAAGAATGCCATTGCGGCTGTAGGAGCTGGCGCCAGTGCTCCATCAGCCTCAGTCGTCAGTAGAAACGAGTCAGACGTTACGCGTGAGTAGACAATCTAACAATCTAAATGACTGGTTTATTTATCTGATTTAGTGATGCTGGAGTCTTTACGCGCTAACCAAGAAGCTGTAGCTCAGAAGAAATCAGCCGCCGAAGGCAGAAAAAAATTTGCCGCAGAAAGAGAAAGAGGCATCAAAGCGGCAGAAGCTGATCGAAAAATAGCAAAAATTTCCCGAAAAAGAGAAGCAAAAGGAAACAAAGAAAAATGCGCCAAAGCGCAAACGTGGTCGTCTCAGTGCTAATCAAGCAAGTGATCCGGACTACAGCAGCAGCTCAAGTATCCGCTGAAACCAAACCCCAGCCCTTTCATATCAATTGCATACAAATTTTGTGTATCATATACCTGCATTTACCTCGCACCCTCCTTTTACTCAAAATAACAATTAAAACCCGGTTACGAGAGAATACGAGAGAGAATTATTCAGTAGCGAAATTATAAATGTTTAACATGAATAAATTTTTCACGTAAATTTTGATCCAAAATTCAACTGCCTTGAGTAGGAACATACGTCACAGCAAGCACAAAATGATACTTTTTTGGTTTGTTAGGCCGTCTCCATATATAATACCTCGATTGCTGAATCAAACACTTTTTTTAAAAGAAGAGACAGTTTCGGTAGCCACACAAATCTCCACCGACCATCTTTGAAACGTTTAAACCACTCGTGAGCATTGCTACGGGATAAAAAATTGCTACGGTAGAATTCCCCAATCGGGAAGATCACGTCCGTAAAGACCACACATTCGTGAACAACCATATGAAAGAGGCAGGGTTGGAAGAGCAGATGCTAATTGCACGGCAAAGAAGCATCAGTTGACGATTATCAATGCAAGGCACAGTTATGAACATGAAAAAATAGTACCACGGGTTTTTGGAGCCTACGATAGATACACCTATGACTGATAGAGTGTCATCTAGCGGCCTGATAGGTGAGGTCCCTGTATTGTGGTGAAACGTGGATGACCTACAATGCGGGTAGAGTTGTAATGAATTGCCGACGGTATGCCGGTGAGCGCATTCCTATTCGCCCTGGATAACTTATCGGAGAAGCGGCATAGGTAGGCTGCGCCATACCGAGAGGACCCTTGTGCAAAAGGGTTTTCGGTAGTTGAAATGTTGTAACATTCCTTGTGAGTGTTATTCGCGAGGATTGGATTGTGGTATTTAGTCCCCTATAGGGGAATCGTGTCTTGAAATGGTAACATACGGAAGGTACGTTAAACAAAATGACAATTCTGTCACGATAAACTTGTTTCATTAATTGAAACGTTTCCGTAGAAGTTTAACCAAGTTTAAAGCAGAATGGCTCTCTGTTCAAGACCCATTTTTCGCTAAAAAGGTATACTCTTAATTTGAACACGAAATTTCGATTTATAACGTTTGGTTCATGAAAAGAGAGAGGTAGAATGTCAATGAAGGATGTACATTTCCAACCAATGGTATGTGGCCAATAGGTGTGGCCAGTAGATGTTCCTGTTAGGAAAGACCTTGTATTATAGTAGCCATCGATGGCTGGTGTGGCACCCCAAGCATTTTGCAATTCGAATATCAAAAATTGAATATTACACTAGTTTACAGTACATCTGTTGCCGGAAATATGTTTGCTGTTGCTGACTACATATGTTGTACTAAGTTCAACTTTATAAGTAGAATTTCTTGATCAGCTCTGGTTTTTGAGATTCAGTTAAGTATTACACAGAATTACAGTACAGAATTAATCATTCAGTTCTAAAAAACTTCGCTTTAAAGTCTTCTCTTATGTGTACACTTTGGAAAATGGCGTATCAGGGACTAGCAATAGTCAGACATTATATTCGTATCTAAAAAACCCTGATAACGTTCTTCCATGACGCGTAAATCTTGATGCATACGCTCACCCTGCTCCTCGCTCACATTTCCTATATTTTCCGAAAACCTGTCGAGGCGACTATGGAGAAAGTGGAGTTTTATGCTCATGTTGCACCCCAAATTTTTTAATCGTAAAACGAGATCATTTACAAGTTCAACATAATTTTCTGATTTTCTATTTCCGAGAAAGTTTTGCATCACAGAGACGAAAGCTGTCCAAGCCCTTAATTCAAGTTCATTCATAGAATTTATAAATTGGGTGTCTTTCTTAAGTAGTCTAATTTGGGGGCCGTCAAAAATACCGGCTTTAAGCTTTTCCATAGTGAGCTGAGGAAACTTTTGGCAAATGTAAGAAAAGCAGTTCCCGTTTTTGTCGAGTGCTTTAACGAACTGTTTCATGAACCCCAGTTTTATATGTAATGGCGGCAAGATAATTTTTTCACGAGCTACAAGTGAATTTTTGACTAAATTTTGCTTCCCAGGCGTCATATTTTCTCTCAAGGGACAGTTTTTTCTTACCTAATGTTCTTTTTTAACTCTACTGTCCCAAAGACATATAAAACAGGGAAACTTAGTGTAACCACTTCGTTGGCCGAGAAGAATGTTCACTATTTTTAAATCAACATAAATTTGCCACTTGTGGTCATTGTATTTTATTTTATTTAAAACTAACGAGATGTTACCATATTCTTCATTTAACTTTGTACTATGAGCAATTGGTACCCCCGCATATTTATTTCCGTTATGTAAGAGAATGCATTTTAGGCTACGTTTTGAGCTGTCAATGAATAAACGCCAATCACTTGGTTCATATTGTTTCAAACCCATTGTTATCAACAAGTTTTTTCTCTTTCACGATAAAAAGTAACTTTAGTACCTGGAGAAAGCAAATTTTTTCTTTTAGTCTTAATGCCAATAATTCTGCAGCTTGTTTAGAAAGATTCAAAATCAGTATCATTTTCTGATGCGCTTGATTTTTTATTGTTTTGTACTTGTAACTGTAAGGTTTCATATATATTTTTAGGCACTGAAGCGTCAGGTGAATATTTAACTGGAAGCTGAACAGAAGTAGTACTTGGGTAATGCCGGGTACTGCCCGATTTTTAGCGTTTATGCCTTTTATGTTGGCTCTACAAAAATAACAATCATCGAGATGATTTTGTGGTTCTCGCGAAATGGTTGGTGTTCCGAATTTGAAAGCACTTCTTTTGCCACCCTTCCATAATCTTACATATTCAACACACGATTTACAAACACATTCAGGTGGCCAAAGCTTGTCATTTTTATCCAAAAGCATCCCCAAATACAGAAAACAGGTATTTTTAACAAACTCTGATATAACTTTTCTATAATCGTTAAACACAAATTCTCCACATATGTAGCAAAAATGATTTGGATTGTTTAAACAACGTCTTCTTGAACTACTCATGTCGCAAAAACCTAAAAACCTTAGATATTTTATTCTTAACGCAGTAAAATGTGCACGTTATTAACTAATAAATACGATTAAATGATGAAAATAAAAAACAAAGCAATTTGAGCTGCGCAATACTTTTTGAAGGTAGATTTGAAAAAAACATGTCATAATTAAGTAAATATCATCAACCACAAAGTTCGCGGCAACAGAGAAAAAGTTAAATTTCGTAAACTAGTGTTATGTATAGCAGGGCGATGCACTCTATTGTACAGGGTATTTTAATTCAATTAATTAATAAATGGAAATTGAAAAATTTAAATGGTATTTTATTTAAAAATCAACCACCCTGTTTGGTGGATAATAACATTTATTTTCCGCGTAACGCAGTAGGTGATATATACCCATGCATTTTACAAAGTATATCGGTAGTAAATTGCATTTTGACATGATGATAGAGCATTCACGAGATCATTATTAATTATTTTTCTTCATCTCATTTTGATACGATCGCGAAAGAAATGGAAATTTTATCAGAATTTTTCGTTCAAATATGTACGGTCATTGGTCCCTGTATATCGGTGCTTCGAGTATGTTTATGGGTTACCATGGTCATGATTTTCCACAATAATTATATAATCCATTGTATGTGGGTATAAGAAGAGATATAAAATTAAAGTCAGAGATGGAATTGGTTATTTTCGCGAACATATTCTATATAACGAACTTCGACATTCACCTCTGATTTCCTAGAAAAAAGAAAAACAAAAACTTATTGAAAACGAAACCATTTTTCCCTCCAAATAAAACATATAATTAAATGTTTCAATGAGAAGCAAACAGATTTTCCCACGTTTATTATCTCATTTTGAAATCAGTAGTTTTGTTAATACAAAAGTTGGCCATTAAATGGTATAAAATTGCGTCTCGACTGTTCAAAGAAAATTAGAGATAGATTCCCACTGTTCAAGGCCGTTCCCACGCATCATTTCATTATTTAATTTGTAATTTATAATTTTTTCTAATTTACACGAACTATCAAGGTAACTATTTGCTTCATTAGATTATTTTTTGGACGATCAGAATTTGCCGGGAAATTGCCAGTCAAATATCTAGAAAATTTTTAATTTAAAAAAATTAAATTATTTTTATAAAACCGAGAAAATGATTGAAATCAACGAAAAAAATATGAATGATAATTTAATGACCAAAAAAAATTAATAAATCAAATTTGTTTATTTGATTAACTCATTGTTCTTTGATGGAACGACCCACTGACTTCCGGTTAATAATATAATTCCCTGATGATATTTTAATTGAGTTTGGCGAGAAAAGGGCTTCTCGTATAAATAATAATTGAAATAACCACTACCACACACAATGGGAACAATGTTTAGGAATTGGTATGGACGTTGAAATATCGGGTTCCTCGCTTAAGTCTATTGTTAGGAAAAATTTCCTTCCTTTCGGGTAGTTTCCATTTCAGAATATTTCAACGTAGTAACAAGTGTGTAGATGGAATAAAACAATTCTTTTGTCTGTTCTTTTTTTATTATTATTTCTTTTTATTTTATTTTAATATCAAAAAATATAATAAAACAAGAAAAAATCGTTGATGACTGCGTGGCTATTTGGGTGAGAAAAATTCTTTTGTCCGATATTCCTTCTTATTATTGGACGATAACTTTAATATACGATTTCTCTCCCATATTCTTAAGTTACAGAATGGAAACATTAAAAAATCAGAAATGAATAAAAAAAACAAGCGATACGTCTTTGATGCGGTTGTGGCACCAGAAAACGTGAGAAAATCAGAACTTCCGTTTTCGTTTTTATGTTTCATCAAACAATCGAAATACGAAAATCATCTTCGAAGAGTTATATTCTAGAAACCTTCTAACATACAAAGGAATGAATAAGTTAATTAATTAAAATTGTTTTTTTTTTCTTATTTAATATTTAAAGAATATAAAAGAATAAGAATTTTTTTCTTTAAATAAATTTTCTCATATTAAATACGAATCGATTGATATTCATCGATTTTCACACTATTCCATATCGGGGATTACCTGTTCTTTTTCATTCTATGCATTACATCTTGATTGACCGACCTTCTTTCTTATAATCGAAAGAATTTCTTTAAAATTAAGAAGGAAAAAAAACGGAAATAAATCGACTTAAAATCGATTATTTCGAGATGCGGAGCAGATTTTTCTTTTTCTTTTTTGTTTTTTTTAAATAAAAACGATATTTTATTCTACAATAATCCCCCGTTATTTTCTTCCGATTTGGATTCAAATTTTCTTTATGACTAGGGGGTTATCTGTATATCTCTCGAAGAAATTAGTTTTTCTATTTATAAAATTATCAATTATATATTTTCAACTTATTCTAGATGCTAATATTATTTAAATTGCTTTAATATCATTAAATGAGAAGTACCATGGTGAAATAATCTCATTTCCTTACTCAGGAAAAAGACTAGGAACCTCTTCAACAGAGCAAAACTATCGGGAGAGTGGACTAAGTATAGCGTGTCCCTCACCGAATACAATCGTGAAATACGAAAAGCGAAAAGAGGTTCGTGGAAAAAATTCTGTGAAAACATCGTGGACTTGTCCACAGGTGCTAGAATCCACAAGATCCTCTCAAAAGGGAGGAGGGCTGCTAAAATTGACTTGTTGAAAAAGCTGGACGGCAGTTTAAAGCTTGTTTTTTTCCCAAAATTAAATAAATATATGAAATATTTGTGTCTATTATTCGTTCGCCCTCCCCCCAAATTTCTTTGCCCCCCCCCAAGAATTTCTTGAATTGGCGCCACTGGAACCTAGCCTCTGACATATTCAAACCCAGTATCCTTAAATGGGCCATTGGCA
>JANTOP010047401.1:0-10038 GCA_027564815.1 Symmerus nobilis | reverse complement strand
ATTACTTGAATTGGCGCCACTGCTTGAAACCAATTTTTATCTCAACAAATTGTGATTAAACAATTTCGTGAAAATTGTATGGGTCCCTGTTCACAGTAGGTCACAGTCATCCGGGAGGCCAACAACTCATTTATTGGACCAGAGCCTGCTTGTGAAATCAGCACTACAAAGCTCAATTTAACCCCCTGAATACCCCCAATACCCCCCTGAATACCAAATTTAGCCCCTGAATACGAACACTTTATGCAGATGGAGTTTGAGCATACGAACGGGGTAAGCAAACGAAAAAGTTCCTACCACGTCTGTATAAGGTAACTTCGGACTGCCTCCTTTGTCTTGATAGACACAGAATTTTGGCCTGGCTATTGGTACAATTACAGGTCATACATAATCTTTTGAATAGCCACTTATTCAAAATTAAGTTGTCAGACTCTGCATTATATAGGGGATGCGGGCTCTAAGTTGAAACGGGGTTTCACGTCTTATGTGAATTCCCTAGTTTACGCAATATAAGATATAAAGTTACTGGCCGATAGTTCGTTAACTGTCAGAGGGCACGCGAACATAAAGTTACGATGATTCTGGCAATCTTGGCTAGGATGAAAACTAACCCAAAACTAACCCTAACCGTATAGAATCAGAAATTATGAATGGGTAAGTACAACGGACTATAGTGTCTAGGTACCAGAGGTCTAGCGTACATCGCGGGATCCCTACCCGAACTGATTTAATCTGATCTGAGTACAGTAACTCCACCATGTTTTCTACCCAGTTCATTTCATTTTACCGGTATAATATATTTCCATCAAAAGCTTTCAAGAAAATTTAAAATCTCGAAGAAAGCTTCAAGTTTTATAATTAATTTGATGCGTGTTCAAGTCTATTATTCAACTAATGTCATTCAAAGAAATAGTTTTATTTTATAATATAAAAGCTTTACAACAACTTTAAAGCTCAGAGAAAGCTTTTCGTTTTACATATATTCTAAGCTCCATTTATAATACAACAACAATTTTTATTAAATAGACAATAATTAAATGGAAAATTTGTTTACAAAAGCTCCATAATTTTTTATTCATTTTATTCCAATGAATATGAATTGTAGAATACGAGCTTTTCCTACAATAGCTTTAAAGAAAACTCATCAAAAGCTATTACTTTTAATTTGATATTCTGATTTTATACATATTCGAACACATTTAACAGTTAAGCATTACAATTAACTCGAAAACTTAAGTTTTGAAACCAATTTTTTACATCGCTTCAAAGTTAAATTTATCTTTAAGCTAGGTTTTAATTAAAATGGTTGATTTTGCTTTACAAAATCCCATCCTTAATTACTTAAAAATAGTTTGGCGTTATTAAGTTGGAGAATTGTTTTTCCTACAAATTTTAGGAAATTGATTTTTCAATTAATTCTTCAAAAATCAATTAAATTGACTGAATTTCTATATTTCCATTTTTGATGGATCTTTGAGATATGTGGTGAGGAGACTCTTTGAACTTGTAACTTATAACTGACATATGACACTTGACATGTCATTTTATTGTCACGAAATATATGTAAAAAATAGTAAGTGTATGAAATCACATGATTCGTGACTATAATATTGCTCTTCACATCACCGAAATCCATAACATCAGCATAACATCACAAACGGAGCGTCTAAAGTACTCTTCAATAGAACTATGTATTAAATGAATTGGGAAACTTTTACGCATCTTTGGTGCGTATTTTTTAGACACAATCTCAAAGTCTCTCTTATTTCTGAACAATTTTCTATTGTTAGGCGACTTCGAAATCATTTTCAATACCTCTTAAACTAAACTTTGAATCACTTAACTGCAAATTGTTTTGCAAATTTTTAACTGATTGTTCAGTCTTCATGATAGGCGTCGCAAAAACTATATGAACTCCGTTATCACTGCAGCTAATTCTTTCGTATTTGAGCAAAAGGGCTTTAGTTCGCATTATTCGAAAATGAGATTGTTGTGCCATTTTTACCAGAAAAAATAGCTCTTTACAGAAAATTCAATATTTTATTATTTTTAAATACTGCTAATAAGATGGTATAGTGTACTAACATTCCTCGAACCCTCGCACCTGATTTATGGCTATTTGTTAAAACTTTGAAAAGTCGTTATGAAAATTTCAGTTTGATTTCAGGACTTAAGCCCTTTTGCCCAAAAACTGGGCCCTTTTACTGGGACTATAAAAAGCAATAGAAGTAAAACATCTTGAAGGTTATTGTTTTATTTATTGCTTCAATACACTTGTTACAGCGACTCAAAAATGATTCAATTGCATGATCCATCTCATTTTGTGGTATTGCATCTAGAGCCTGTGTTGAAGCTATTTGGATGGACGGAATGTCTGAGAACAAGCATCCTTTCAACTTCATTTTCAATTTTGGGAATAAAGAGAAGTCGATCGGAGCCAAATCCGGTGAATATGGGGGATGATTGAGCATACTAGACTAGATTTCGAGCCAACAATTGACGAACAATGATTGCATTGTGAGATGGCGCGTTATCGTGCAAAACCGACCAACTCTTTGGATCTCGATGTTCGGGTCGGGTACGATAGATTCTGGCCATCGAACACTTCAAAACTTGTAGATAATATTTGGCAGTAACTGTTAGACCAGATAGAACGAATTCTTTGTGGATAATTCCTTTGCAATCAAAGAATGTGATGAGCATTATTAATTTTTGAAGGTGTTTTTCGAGTTTTGTGGCTTGAGGTGTAATTTTTCGACTTCCAATCTACACTTTGGCCCTTAGTGCATTATATTGAAAGCGCCATGTTTCCGGTAACAATTGATTTCAAATGAAGATGCAATACCGGTAACAATTGATTTCAAAAAGCTTGGATCATTTCTGCCGGAATTTCTGGATCATTTCAAATCCTCATGAAGAATGATCCGAATCTTCTCCCGACTGTTTTTCAGAGCTTCTTCCATAATTTTCAATTAAGCATTGCGGTCATTTCCAATAAAATCCGCACTTTTTCGATAATTTCTGGTGTTCGAACTCATATTGGCCGTCCCGTGTGTTCGTCCTTCCTCTTCTAGCGACTCTCTACCATCTAAAAATCGTTTATGTAACACAAAAACTTTTGAGTGACTTTCGTTCCATTATAAAATTTCAACATCGATTAAAAGCACGTTTACGTAGAAATGCCAAATCTTTGTCATTTGTCAACCGATTTGCATGAACTTGAATGCGCTTGAAAGAAGAAAGATGTATCTTTCTAATAATTAGAAAAGTCAATAGATGGCGTTACCGATTGCTGTAATATGGCACCGATTTTTGCATTCATTTATTTGAATTCAATCCGAAAGAAATCGGACATTTAATTATTTGAATTATAGAAAATTGTTAAATGTGGGACATGTATTTAATGAAAACAAGAATTTTGACGATATAAAAATTTTATTACAAAAAAACTTATATTACATAAATTCGTAATCTCTTATTTCTACTTAAATTATAAACCCATCACGCTTTATTTTTTATCAGGGATTTTCCTCATAAATGTGGTTACGCCGAACCTCATATAGTTTCAAACCTCGCATCCAATCCAACAATCTACTGAGTCGTTCCACGGCTAAACTTTCCAGCGATTCTTCTTCCTTTTTGTTTTTTTTTTCTCATCCTTACGTGCTTTTTAATTTATCGCTATTGCTATCATTTATTCACTGTCCACTAGACATTTGTTCACTTTTTCCACTTTAATTTTCAATTTAATTTAATTTAATTTTTCCTTCTGTACGACTTTTGCGTTTGGCATCCCCCAGCGTAATGATTTTTTCTCTTATTGGCGCCAACAGAGTCCCTCTCCTAGTTCTTTTCTTGTCGTTAATCGATTGTCACCCATCCATTTTTAAACATTTATTTAGGCGGGTATGACAAATCGCGAACATCGTCCAAAGCAGTGATGGGCTACCTAACACCCCGATGGTCCCCTTTCTAAAATTTTTAATTCTAAATTTAAACTTACAGCTAAACATGAAATAAATAATAAATATACAAACTCCTTATAATTAATTTTAAGTAAATACAATTATTTCAACAATTTTATATACTAAATACCCAAAGTCCAATAATATCGCAACAGACAAATATATTTCGCTACAATATGGCGCCAGTCTAAAAAATTTATTGTCGCACTGTGTATATTTCTAAAGGCTTTAAGGTTATTAAAACTTATATATGTTTTTGAGGAAATTTAATTAATAAATTGGCTTAAGGTGACTTACAATACGACTTTAATACTGCTACACTTAACTGACCCACCCTTCTTTTTTAAAATCATTTTAAAATGCTACATCTGATCAGTAGCAAACCTTCAAATTTTCGATTAAAAATCCTTTGTATATAGTCATTTTGTAAAAGCACACCTAGCGGCCTAACAATTTATGCCCACATGTCCGCAAAAACTATTAGAGGTTCCATTTTTACTTCTACGATGGATCTGTCGACTCATCTATTCCACTCATTCGATTTATTCGAGGATTCCTCGACCGGGAAGATCCGTCTGTAATATCCGCACATTCGTGAACGCGTTGCAGATTGCATGGGTTGGAAGATATAGGTAGAGCAGTGCCTGACAGAGTTGCAGGATCCGTCACAGCTGTAGCTATTGCTACGGTTGAACTGTATCGTGACGCCCGTACGCGGGTATAGAAATATACACGTATACATTTGGGGTTGCAGAAGTCCGACCAGAGACTTCTTAAATAAGTGTGGTACCATGGGGACCGGGTGCCCACAGTGCGGGGTGGCATTGTGCCGGTTGCGGTGAGGACCCTGTTCCTGGTTCAACGTGGGGGTTGTGTGTTTGCCTTCGGGTTAATGCTAAGGGGTATCAAGCTTCCAGATTGATATCGTCCCTCGATGAAAATCGTCTAAATTGGCCTAAATTTGGCCTTCTGAATTCAAGTATTGTTACTTGGGTAGAAAGGTAGAATTAATAGACTTAACCACAAAATCAGATCCCTCTTTTTCTTCAGATCTCTTGAATTTATTCTACATTCTAATTAATTACATATCAAAAATTCGGAAGGGAGGTAGAAAAGTTTAAAGTGCGGGAGACCTTACTTTTTGTCCAAATAGTCGGTATTTATCATACCAACATATTCTAACCAATACAACGAGATTTAACTGTCATCCTGTGTAGATAATAATATAATATTACAAGGTAAAGGGACAATTAGATTATAGGTTTCTGATACTGGTAATATACAAGTAATATACGAGTACTGTATGGCAACCACTCTTGTCTCCTTTGGTACACAAAGTACTCTACCCCATATTTCTAAATGTTGTTCCAATTTTTTTTTTTCGGGGATACTACGAGTTCAGTTTTTACGAGAGGGTTCATAAAGTGGGTTTATCAGCACGTAATGGTAATATATTTATGAGGTCTTCCGTTACTTGACTGTCTCTATATATTATACAAATGTTACCCGTAAAAACGTTTCCTCTTATATACCTCAACATACGTGACGGAGACTTTGTTGAAGTTTTTGTCCTTTAAAATTTTTTTATATTCACTTCCCATTACATATACATATTTTCCATGTTTTTCCTATTTTTCTCATTTGACATTAAAAAAAAACTATGTGACGTGGTTGGTTTTAATTAGAAATCATTTTAATGACATGTACACTACCTTACATCCCCGTATACTGTGCATGAAGTTCTTTCCGGTACATTTTTTTTTATTACCATTCTTGCTTTATGATTTTTAATTTGATGATAATTTTTAAGAACCAATTATAATATAATGCATATATGCATTAAATTTTTGATGTTTAAAAACAAAATATATGTATGTATGTAGCAGTGGCGTGTAGACCTATGCGCAGAAGGCGCAGAGCACACCTGAAATAGGATCCAATTTCTCATAAGTCTTACTTGAAGTTAAATTGAAAGTAAATTAAGACAAATCATCCAAAAACTGACTTGAATTATTTCAAAATTTTTAGATATTCTCCGAGTATTGTTGATTTCCTCGAAATTGCCCGAAATTTCCTGAATTTTTATTTAACTTTCAACGTTCTGAGTGTTTTAGTTGACTGCTTTGACTTCAAATTTTGTTGAAATTTTGCCCAAAATTATCTAGATACAAAAAAAGTTCTGAAATTTTTGGAATCTGAAATAAAGTTACATCCGAAACTTCAAGCATTCTTTTAGCTTCCAAATTTTTCAAAAGCTCTTTGAGGAAAATTTTAAATTCGATTCAAAATTTGCTAATCGAATGAGAAGTAGATTCCAAGCAAATAAAATGAAATTTGAATTAAAAGCTGTCAGTAAACTTTGGCGACTTCAATAAAGCTTTTTTGAATATTTTTTGAAATATCGTTGCAGTAAAATTATTTGGCAGAAAAATATGTTACAAAACGTATAAAATTAAATTCCAACCTTAAGCTTCCTTTGAGCTTTTCCGAAGAAAGAAGCTTTTCAAGAAGCTTTGGGGGGCAAATTTTCGATTATATTAAATTCCAAATAAATAAAAATAAAATTTGTGTCAAAAACTCTCAATGGAACCTCAGTGACTTGAATGAACGGAAAAATTATTTGGATAAAAAAAATATCTCAAATTGAGAGCTTTCCTTAAGCTTCTGTAATAAAAAGCTTCGGATTTAATTAGAATTAATAAAATAAAAAGAGTGAATTTCCCTTGTAATTTTCTTTACTTTACGAACTGAATTTTCCACGGATTTTCTTCCGGACTTGAAAAATATATTGACGCAGTATTGTTTTTTAATCATCAGATAAATAAATTGATTTATCACAATTAAAAGACAATCAACCCTCGAATTTTGGTAAGGGTTGAATTGGGGCGTGGTTATTCAAAAGACCACTTTTCCGAAAATTCGATATAATTATTCGGGAAATTTAAAATTTTAAAATTTCATTTACAGAGCATTTAAGGGATAGTTTAATAGGTAAAGAGTTAGAAAGTTAAAGGGTTATCTAACAAAATTGTATTTTTTAAATAACTTCAAAAAATTATCAATTATTTTGGGGATCATTTCATTACATTAATTAGGTCCTTGTATGTACACTTTCTGTAGATAGCGTACAAGAGATTGGAAGTGCATTTTAAAGTACGAAAAAAATGCAATGAAACTAATAAAGGCGGTAGTTCTTCAAAATTCTGCACACCTTATGAAAATATTGACCGCACGCCACTGGTATGCAGGTATTAGTATATACGTAAACTAACATTGAAAATTTATAGAGGAAATTAGTGGAGCACTTAAAAGTTTTCGATGATGAAATTTTATAAGATGCCTGTCTGAAATGAATTTTTTTTCATCCGGGAGGCCATAAAAGCTGATCAATAGTGTCACAAAGTATTCTAATTCACCTTTTTAATTTTCCGTACCATTTACTGGCTCGTAAAGTCTACAAAAAAACACTACAAAGTTCTACTGCGCAGACAACAATTTTAAAAGATTTAAAAGACAAACTGTTAAGTGAATTTTTATCACCAATAATCTTAAACTAATAAAATGTGTCCTTTTCCAGCCACATAAAATTAGACAATGTCATAGTTTACGACTAAAGACAAACTTTCGCCAATAAATAAAGTACTTTAATTGACTTTCTATATTTTAATTTGGAGTAAAGTGAGATACTGGGGAGAATATAAAGTTCGAATGGAGATCGGAATGAATTAAAAGGATATAAGTACTTTCTCGGCTTCCCATCCAATCCGATAAAACTCAATAAAACTTCTCGTAATTGACACAGAAATATTCATCTATATACTGGGACATTATACAACAAAGTTCAATTTTGAACAGCGTATCGTTCAAGTTACAAAATTTCAAAATTGGATATAATTATGTGGTGGGTCTGGTTCGGGTGGTGGAATTTTCATTTTCATTTAAAGTATATGAAATACTCGACAATTCTATCCCTAGTACCGGAACACCTAACCCAACATTTATTTCTCAATATTATATACATTGTGTCAATCAAATTCTGGGTTATCAACCAAATTTCTCGTATTTCTGTGTTAATTTGTGTTCACGTAACCAGAACCCCGTCACCGCTTTAAAGTGGCCGTTTTTTTTTTATTTGTTGCTAACAAAAGGCGACGATTTCTAGATTTTGAATTGCTTCCAATTCAAATTTATAATATGAGGGAATATTTTACAAAAAAATTAAAGGATGAATAAGTTAGATTCACTATCTACAATGTGTTATTTATAATAAATAGGAAGGGACACTTCTCAATCACCCTCAGTATATGGAACA
This sequence comes from Symmerus nobilis, assembly GCA_027564815.1. Lineage (NCBI taxonomy): Eukaryota > Metazoa > Arthropoda > Insecta > Diptera > Mycetophilidae > Symmerus > Symmerus nobilis. The sequence continues at coordinate 1,761 of JANTOP010047401.1, read as the reverse complement.
AATAACAGTGGTGAGCTAAACAACTGGGTTTTTTATGTTCCGAAATGTCTTACCTTCAAGAGATTATCTGTAAGTGATTATTTTAATATAGTCCTTTGTCTATCCCTTGCTATTTTGGGACAGAACTGATTTAAAAATTAACTGAAGAAAGATTTTGGACTATTTGTCGGACTCTCTCAGCTGTTTAACTCAGAAATGTATTAAAAGTCAGAAAATTCCAGGGAAAAGGGTGATACCGGATGCTTGAAAACTACCGATCAATTAAATTTGTTATCTCACATATACAAGTTATTGACATAGGTTATCAGAAGGCGGTTGACGAACAAATTCGATTTTTATCAACCCAGAACAACCTGAATTTCGTGCAGGACACAGCACAATGCGCAATTTTATAGAGAAATGCAATGAATATAATATGGATTTAATACTGATCACTAGTTGAATGTTGTAATGTATAGACTCCCGATATACCCAATTGATAAAGAACATATATAGCAATGCCACGAAGGTTACCGATTTTGTGCAGAGAATGGCAACATTGAAGTGGATCTGGGCTGGTCAAATTGTGAGGCTTAACGGACATTTTGTAGGATTCACAATGTGATGGAATGGCGACGCAGGGTCGTAGGAACTGCAACACCAATCCGTCTTGGTTGGGATGGCACTGCTAAAACTAAATAACTAAAAATTTACTTTAAAAATTATTTATTTTAATAAAACGGTTAGCGGAAATGAAAAAACAATTTGAATATAATTTGCTATTTTATTGATGCCTCTCCAAAGCAAATAATGAATTATAATTTCCTACAGCTACACTAACGTGGCCCACCAGAAAAATACCTCTACCCCGAATGCCTTCCGCTGTAACCTTCCCTTTACTTATAGATGCTTGTATCCTTTTCTTGCCTTCCGCTGGTATCTGTTCGTAATTTCTCCGATCCAAATCTGATTTCCAAATCCAAATCCCCTTTCCTTGCCTTTATCTATCATTTAAGCAATTCTATGCACTTCCAATAATTTATTCCCATTTATTTTTAAATCACGTGTTAATAAATCTTTTTAATCACGTACTGATTCACCGATCACTGGTACTCGAAATAATATCCCATCTAATTTTATATTCGATACAACCAGCCAAACCACTCATAACGGTTCTCTCGTTCAATCCATGGTTCGAGGATAGTCGTCGTTTTACCTGGTGGGCCCCTACGTGAAGTGGGCCGCCTAACTAGTCTTAAAATATACTTATATACTAACAATATTTTAAATAAAATATTTGGGCATTACAAAACGTCGGTAGGTCACCAATAAGACCACAGGTGTCATAAAAAGCTTGAAATATAACTGGAAGGAGTATACTCAGGGCAGACATAAATAAAAGATATTGGGGGAGGCCTTTGTTCAGCAGTGGACTTCAGCAGGCTGATATGATGACCACATGATTTCCAACATTGTTCTAACAAACGGGAAAAATTGCTGACGCAAATCGGTATCTTCTATTAAAAGTTTATTCTCAAACTCAGCATACCGGGTAGTATTACAATTTAAATCACTGGATGTTAATAGCCCGGGTATTTACTCTACAGTTATCTGAGTACATCGTAACACCCGACTACCAGGTAGTTTCGGTATAATATTTAGTATAGCAATTACCTGAACCGAGAGTTTAAAATACGCTCTAGATATCATCATCATCTTATCTTTTATTCCTCGCGGGAACATAAGGCATCAACAAATCTCCGCCACCTTAATCTGTTCTGG
>JANTOP010047390.1:0-10038 GCA_027564815.1 Symmerus nobilis | reverse complement strand
TTGAAGAAATTTTAAATATATAAGAATGGTTGCAAATCCAATATGGTCAAACCTCCCGTAGGGTCAAACCTCCCCAGCCTACCCTATAGCCTTAGGTCATCTCAATACAATTCTAATCGTATAATGAATGCTGCAAATAGAAGGTTGGACCGGGGTTGGTTCCAGTTGCGTGCGCAGAGGGCGCTGAACACACCTGGAATACCAACCAATTTTTATTGCTGCAAATTGCTAACTCAATTGCTCATTATGAACTTTTTAGATTGAATTATGATGGGGAAGGAGAGGTGCCCCAAAAAAGTCTCGAAATCTAGCCGAAATGGATCATCTACTAAATGGGGATTCTTCCGATCAGTGAAAAATATGTGGTAATTGAAGTCTTGTTTTCTATAATCCATACTCTCCGTCGACGTAGAGGTATCGTATCGGATAAGAGTTTATACGGCTTGAAATTTATTTTCCATCCTAATAATTGAAAATCAGTGAAATTGAAGAATTTCTTAAAAAGCTTTAAGAAAGTTTCAAAAGCTCATCGAAAACTTTTAATTAAAATATTATTTTAGGTGGTATGGAATCTAATTTACCAATAATGAATTTTAAATGAAATCCGTGATTTTCCTTTAAAAAAAACCCGTGAAAAATTAAAATCTAATAAAAAACATGTGCGCTTAGACCACACTGCTGAAGTGAAACTTCTTTTGGACGATTTAATTAAATTCGTGTTTCGTTTTTGGGTCGAAATGAATTTTGATAAGAAATTCTGGGTCACCCTCTAACAGAGAGAAATTTTGTGGGTTCAAATTCGTTTTTGGATCACCCTGTAAGAGAGAAAAACATATTTGAGTAAAAATGTCAAAATGGTTTTTTGGTCACCCTGTAAGAGAAAAAAATTTTGGGTCACGCTTTAAGAAAACCAATTTTGGATCACCCTGTAAGAAATAAAATTTTGGGTCACCCTGTAAGAGAGAAAAAATTATCGAGAAAAATTTGGGTCGCCCTGTAAAATAAAGACTTTTTGGGTCACCCTGTAACAGAAAAAAATGTTGTCTTCAGTATTTGGCGTCTGCACACTGCACCTGCATTTGCTACCTCAATTTAACTGGTTTTGACGTCTAGATATGTCTGACTTCAGTATTTATTTTCGGTATGGAAATATTTCGAAAAGACTAGCAAGCCAAATGCTGAATTCAGTATTTGTGAATTTAGAATAGTGAATTCCACACTACACCGACATTAATTTTCGGTATGGAATACATTCCTCTTTATTTTCGGTATAGAAATAATTCTAAACGGTGGCAAGCCAAACATTCAACCAACTTTCGTTACATCAATTTTTGGTTTACCCTCCGCAAAGAAGTTTCACTTCAAAAATATTTGGATGGAAAGTAGATGTTTAAACTTAAAAAGCTTATAAATTTAAAAAATCGAATAAAAATTAGATTTCAAATTAAAAATGGCATTTTAATTTTAAGCTTTCAATGAGCTGTCCAGAGTTTTAACGATTTATTTTGGAAAACTTGAAATTTTGTAAAAGAATCGTTATTTGGATAAAAAATTGATTTTTAAACGTGAAAAAATTAGTTCGATACTTAGAGCTTTCGCTGTGATATTAATACTTTGGATAAACTTTCGGCGAAAATTTCATATTTCATTTAAATTTAATGAATCGGATAAAAATCAATCCCATCAATTCCAAATTGTATAAAATCACTTTTTAATTTTAAGCTTTTAATGAGCATTCGAGATTTTCGAAGCTTTTTTTTGGGAAAGTTTAAAATTTCTTTATAGGATCGTTATCTGATAGAAAACAAGGTTCGGAAAATAAAGCTTTATGGGAGCTTTAAAGTTTTTGGCAGAGCTTTTGTACGAAAAGTTTAGTTCTGCTATTTTTGTATTGTTCCTTAACTAATTTATAAACTTCTTCATTGCATTTCTTTGGATTCAAGGAAAATAATCGGTAAATGCGGATGAAATGTCGTGATGCCCGATATTCATATTTCTCAGTGTTTTACGAATTTTTGATTTTTCTTACATAAATTTTAATTTTCCGAAATATATTTAATTTTTGTATTTTTACTTAACTATCAAAGCAAGTTTCTGCTTTTTTACATTTTTGTTCCGGCCGAAGAGAATATTTGGCATGCACAGAAAGAGGTTATAAAATACTTCACACCGTATGGAGATGTTGACCGTACGCAACTGGTTGGTTGCAACACTTTACACATTAAAATTTGTATAACCTGAGCTATTTACGGTCCAATTTTAATCTCCGGACCCTCAAGTATTAATTTTTCAAACCCTATTCAAAATTTTATTAATATTAAGAACTCAAACTCAAATAAATACAAAAAAAAACTCAAATTTGGAAACAATTAATGGTTATTGGATGCCAGATCTAGAGACTACGTTGGGTGGGGAAGCAATTCATGACCCAATTGATCCATTTGCACCACTAATTTTATTTTATCAATTGTAAGAGTGTGCGGCACCCATTGCGCACATAGCTTTTCCATAGACACTCTTTCATTCAAAATATATCTCACATACCTATATGTCAAATATCACTCTCACCTTTCACTCACTCTATGAGAGCTCTATGTTGACCGGTTAATTAAATGTGGAACGTTTCCACAAAAGCTATACAAAATCTTTAAATGATCAATGAAAGCTTCAACTTTGGGATGTAATTTAATTCGGATCGAAATCTGTTTTTCATCCAAATAATTTAACTGCACAATTTTGAACATAATTTCATACGATTTGAAATCTAATTCTTATCCGAATAATTAAATTTTAAAGAAATCTAAAACTTTTAAAACTCAACAAATGTTCAAAAGTTCAAAAAATGTGGGTTTATAAATTTATTCGAATTGACACCTAATCTCTATCAAAATAATTTAACTTAATTAAATTAATCAATTTAATTTAACTTCGAATGTTTCAAAAAAAAGATTCACATAAAGTTACGATCTTTTAGTTTTGAATACAATTTTATACGTTTTGAATTCTTATTTTTATTTAAATAATGAAATCTGAAAGTTTTCAATAAAAACTACACAAAAGCTTAAAAACTCAATGAAAACATTAAGTTTAGGGTAAAATTTTACACGTAGGTATTTGAACACATTAATTTTTCCCCATAAAACTAAAAGATTAAACCAGAATTAGATTATTAAATATCATAATTCGGGACCAAAAATATACGAGATCTATAGGCCCGAAGCTAAACAGTTTTTTGGACAGCTAGTGTCCACTTGATCGATGATTGATTGTGTCAATTGTTTTATTGACAGCTTGTTATCGTTATCTGGTTAGAAAATAGATTTGAAAATATAAGAATAAAGTTCAGAAAATAAAGCTTTCAACTTTTGCAGAGCTTTTGTGTGAAATGTTTAGTTTTGATATTTTTCTATTTTTCCTCAACTAATTTATAAATTTCCTGCCTCATTAGATTTTTTGGATCCCAAGAATATAATCGGGAAATCCGGATCAAATGCCGCGATGTCCGATTTTCGAAATTTTCTTAGATAAATTTCAACTTTTCCGAAATATTTAATTTTTGTATTTTTATCTAACTGCCAAAGCGTTCTGCGTTTTTAAATTTCTTTCCGGCCAATGAAAATATTCTGTATGCACTTTACAAACGCGTATAAAGGCTGTAACATTTTGTTAAGAGGTCGTAAAATATATTGGTCTTATAATTCATTTAAAAATAAACCAAACCCAGGCTCCTATCATCAATATTTCAATGTCTAATTTCGCAACATTTCACTTTGCGAAAGTGCATTTCGAGTGTTGGTCATGGGACTTTTGCTAAGCACAGGATTGCAAAATCCCAATGTCGATATGCAATTTCGTTTCGTTTAATAATTCCCACATGCATTAACATTGATCGTAATTGCAAAAACAGAAGGGTCTATTGTGTAAATTTGTAAATGGTTGCAACAATTGCTTTCAATTCAAAATTAAATTCAAAATATACATTTTATTTTATCAATAATTATCTTGCTATTTGATACAGCAATCATTAGTATTTTGCCTCTTCTACATTTCCATCATAATTATTCTATTATATGTGACAGTGATATGCAAAACTTGGCCTATAGTCAACAATATTTGTTTTCGATGTAATTGATAGGAATAAAATGTATGACATTTTCACAAAATTAAATTTTTTCCATTTCAGATGATTTTATATTTAAAATATAAAATTTATGTTGATAAATAAACTATATAATTATTATTTAATAAGAGCAGTCTTGCAATCAACTCTTCAATATGTTTTCAATTTTAAGGATAAACAATATCACCTGTCATATTTTGGAAATTAGGGCATTGCTCAATAGAGGCTGCCCAAATTATTACACAACGGCATCAAAATCTGAAAAAATGTGTCGTTTAGATCAAGTTTGACACATTGCTTTCACATATATCCCTGGTACGACTCAATTGCAATAATCTGACCTACTTTTGAACTTCGGGGTCAATGATACACCCACCGTATAATATGTATTACATAGTGGCTCCTATCTGCCTACAGACAGTCATTGAAATCTTGGTTATTATACATTGAAAAAGGGAGGGCATATTTTGTGGGAATTTTCCAAATATCATTGATATATGCAATATGCATATACCAGTGACTTTATTATTCATTCCATAATGCAATTCTGAATATCGAATTGAATGTTATGAAATAAAGTTATAGTGTACATGGAAATGTACTAACAAGGCAAATAAATGTACAACATTTATAACTAGATATTCCCGTTACATACGACTATGAGGTAAAAAGTAAAAAAAAATTTTGAACAACTTTCAACATTGATATTTCATATTTCAAAATTTAATTTAATGGGATTAAAGTTCTGTGTCGATGGTGGATATGCAATATGGCCGAATTAACTATATTTTTTACCAGAAACATGTTGAAAATTTATAATTAACTAACCAATTTTATTTATAAAATTATGAAACTTACGAGAAATCATTCAAATTTAAATTTTAACGAATTTATTTTTATGACTCTCAGGGTTAATATGCAGGAATAAATAAACCAACAAAAACTCGGACTATTGCGCTAACTGAAAAGGGTAGTACAAGTTTTGTAGATTTTATGATTTAAAATGCTTTACTCTAACATTTCTCAAAATATGTTTATTGGGACTAAATAACATATCAGTAACGGCAACATCTAAGTCATAAATTTAATAGAAACAGCACAACTTGAAACACAGATCACTTCTCATTAAAATATAATATTTTCTTGCGTTTAAGGTCCAATTTGAGACCATGTGGGACAAAGGGTTAACATAACCTTTACATAATTAGCCGTTTGGCCCACTTGGTATCTATTCAGATCCAAATTTAATAAGGGTTAATTTACATTTCGTCACTACCCGTTAATGTATCTTGAAGTGATACATAGCCTTTTTTTCGTTAAGGAGGAAATCGCAGACAGCCGTGGATAGAAACAATCCATACCAGACGAAAAACATTAACTTCCTCTCTTGTACAACGTGGATGTAACGCCTTATTACATATTTGCCATCGATATCACCACCAACAACAACAAATAAACGTTGACGTTGGTTTAGAGGAAATATGGTAATTTAAAAATGTGTACAGTAGAAGAGTGCCAGATATAGTTAGTCGTATAGTCGTTAGTCGTACCATGTTTTATAAGTATAATGTTCATGTTGATTAACCTTAAATCCTTATACACGAATCTAAACCATAAGGATTAACACTTGCTAACAACAATACGAACAAAATGTGTTTCCTTTCTTCCTTTATACAATATTATATAATTTTGAATTATTTGTTAACTATATGAACTAATTGTATATACAAATGTGATCAATTAATGGTAGAGCTGAAAATTAGTCAAGGATGAGAAATAGGTATTAACAGATGTCGCTGATCATCATATACATCATTAAAGACTTATAGTAAGTCCTTACAGGGAATACAGGGAATGTAGCGCTTACCTAAATAGAAGAATAACTTTTAATTCAGGGGTTTAATAGCGTTATCTTGCTGCAGTTAATGAAGGCAAATAAGACTTTAATAAACACTTTTGTAACACTATATGTACAAGTGCATGCATAACTTGTAAGTAAAGTAAGTCTAGTACATATGTAGTGACAATAAATTATAATAATGAATATCAGGTATCGATCAGTGTAAAATTAAGGTTTTAGAAACCAATTATCTACGTTCAAAATCCAGGTTTCACTGGATTTTACTCCATCATTTTATACCATCAGCAACAAGGAGTTAATAACAAAAAAAAATACAATTACGATTTTCTCTTAGAGCCTCCATGCACGTACAAATTTACTTGACAAACTTGGCTTGTGACAAGTAAGTTGGATGGTGTATGGCTAAAGTTTGTGGGTTGGATGGCTTGATGTAAAGTTTGACGAATTTCTGATTTTGTCAGAAAAGTAATTTGTCGACTGATGGCTTGACAAATAAGTTTGACCGTCTGTGGCCTCGTCAAGCCATCAAACCATCAAGCAAGTTTGTCAAGTAAGTTTGTACGTGTATGGGGGCTCTTAGAAACATGTTCGCTCAAGATCCAAATACTGTAGCGTAGTACTGCTAGAAGCAATTTTCTTTTAGAAACGAGCTATTCTAATCCATTAACAAAATTTCAGATAAAGCGATAAATTTAGATTCTGGGAACTTTTATACCGAATTATGTACCGATCAAAATAGTGTACCAGAGGAACACTATAACCGAATAGTGTACTATGGTACAGTATACGGAATAGTACGGTACAGTGGTGGCATGCAAATGCGCAGAAGGCGCAGAGCACACCTGAAATATCAACAAAATAGTAAACAATTTTTACTGAATCATAATGAAAAAGGAGAAGTGCTACAAAAAAAGTCTCGAAATCTGGCCTATGGTTCACCTATATGGAGATTCTTCCAATCAGTGGAAGATATGTGGTACTTGAGGTTTTGTTTTCTAAGATCTATACTCTCCATCGACGTGAAGGTATCATACCGGATAAGAGTTTATACGCTTTGAAATTTATTTTCCATCCTAACAATTTAAAATCAGTGAAATTGGAGATTTTCTGAAAAAGCTTTTAAAGCTTTCTTTGAGCTTACAATGGATGGAGAAAACTTTAATCTACAATTTCATATTATATCTAAATTTAATGAATCGATTAAAATTTAGATTCCAAATTATTAAAAATTACATTTTAATTTTAAGCTTAGAATGAGGATTCGAGATTTTTATAGCTTTAATAAAGTTGAAATGTTGTTAAAGGATCGTGATCCGGATAGAAAATAATATTCTAAATGTAAAAAAATTGAGTTCGAAACGTCGAGCTTTCATTGCGCTTTTAATAGTTAGGATTAGCTTTCTGCGAAAATTTCATATTTCATTTAAGTTTAATGAATCGAATAAAAATTCCATTTCAAATTATGTAAAATTACATTTTAATTTTAAGTGTTCAATGAGCTTTCGGCAGTTTTGAATATTTTTGTCTCCGAAAATTTTAAACTTCGTTAAAGAATCGTTATCTGGATAGAAAATAGATTTTGAAAGGTAAAAATAAGTTTCGGAAAATAAAGCTTTCTGGTAGCTTTTAAGGTTTGTATAGCTTTTGTACAAAATTGTTAATTTTGATAATTTTGTATTTTTCATCAACTATCACTTCCTGCGTCATTACATTTTTTTAGATCCGACGAAAATTATCGGGAAATCCGGATCAAATGTCGCGTTGTTCGATATTCAAATTTCTCTTTACGAATTTTTGATTATTCTTAGATAAATTTCCAATTTTCCGAAATATTTAATTTTTGTATTTTTACATAACGGTCAAAGCAATTTTCTGCGTTTTCATATTTTCCCGGCCGAAGAAAATATTCTGCAAGCACTCTAGTACAGCGGCGTGCAGTCAATATCTCCATGAGGTGTGCAGAATTTTATGAATTTATGGTCTCTCGTTTGTGAAATTTCATCGATTATGGATTTCGGAAAATATCCAAAAATATTATTTCATATTCATAATTTAAAGTTTTCTTTGAGCTTTTATATTTTTGGAAAGCTTTCGCTGGGAAATTTTAGATTAGATTACAATTTAATTATTTCGATGAAAAACGGATATCAAAATAAATTGAATTAAATTTTAATTAAAAGCTTTCGATGAGCTTTGGGAACTTTGATTGAGTTTACCTGGAGAAAATTATTTTGATAAACAACAATTAAAGTCTCAAGGTTCATCAAATTATTCTCCAAAGTAAAAGCTCTATTTGTGCATTTAAATTTTGGAAAAGCTTTTGTACGTAAATGTAAGATTTAATTAGAACTAAATTAATCGGATAAAAAGCTAGCCTAAGAAATAAGAAAAAAAAATTGTAGTTGTAAGCTATCGATTAGTTTTGGAGACTTCAATAGAGTTTTCATTGAGAAAATTATTTCGAAAACAAATAGGTTTAAATGCCTATCAAATTATATTCCAAACTTAAAGCTCTATTGAAGCTTTTAAATTTTTGATAAGCTTTTGTAGGAAAATTTTAGATTTGACTAAAATTAAATTAATTAGAAAAAATTGAACCATTAAATAGATAAAAATAAATTTCTATTAAAAGCTTTCGATGAGTTTTGGGGACTTAATAAAGTTTTCTTTGAGATAACTATTTTAATAATAAATAGGTTTCAATGCCTATCAAATCATATTTCAAATTTAAAGCTCTATTTGAGGTTCTAAATTTTCGAAAAGCTGTTGTAGGAAAATTTTTAAATTAGAATTGAATTAATCAGGTAAAAAGTGAACCTTAAAATGGATATAAAAATTTTTTAATTAAATGGTTTCGGTAAGCTTTCGAAATTTTCGTAGATATTGTTCATGGATGAAACTGATAATTAAATGAACATTCGCTAGCATTTTAATCAGGCAAATTAAGAGATAGTGATTGACCTACACACTCTACGCTCTAGTTGTCACTCTGAAGTCAAAAATTACCGACCTATTTGTTGTTTTTCTCAGTTAGCTGGAAACCGAAAACGGCAAACAATGTCTTGAACTACTAGGAAATATAGCAACTTAAATAAAAATTCAGAAAACCTGATTACATTACCCACATTACTAAAAGCGGCGTCTCTACCCATTTTTTCTTTTTTTTAAATTTTAATTTAATAATTTCAAAAATTGATTTTCACTAAAACATATTCATTACAGTATTGCAGGATCTTCAAACTATTTTGACAATATTTTAGTTGACAATTTTTTTACTTTTCCTTGATTTTACATCGATTTTTAAAAATATGCGGCGTCTCTCCCTACTTTACTATATGTAGTTTTATCCAAAGAATCATGAATAAAAGTTATTTTAGAATAGCAATCCGATAAAAAAAAAACTTTTCATTCTCTACGAAAACTTTGTAATTAAAACTGTTTTTTAATAACAATGGCCCATTAAAACTATTATCCTTCTTTCCTGATGTAATTTGATAGGTTGTATTCTTTTTCAATATTTTCCGACCTCCAATGCAATACACATGCGTTATACAATGTATTATTTCTATATAATATGAACATTTTTCAAAGATAAAAAGGAGTTTTTTGAAAATGAAAAAAATTATGCCCGGGCGGACATTACCCATATTTTTTACAAGTGTATAATACTGATAGAAAGTTAAAATCTCGGAGATTTTCCAGTACGTATAATATATTATATAATACATAGTTATATTTGTCGTATCTCACATATAGATAGAAACAGCAGTTATGTTAGTATAAATTAAACTTGCAGATACCAATGTGAATGTAGAGTAGACATAGAACATTAAAACTTAAGGCTTGCAGGATGGCTAAAGGCATTCATCCAAATTTCTGTGCTTAGTTCAACAGGGCTAGTATAGATATTATACAATGGGAACCGTGAAAAATAGAAGTGTTTATTTCATACTATTTCTATTTTTTTATAGTATATAGTACGGAATCAATGGTTGGCCACCATCAGTGGTTGGCCACCAAAATTTAATATTCAAATTTTATTAAAATTATACATTTT
>JANTOP010047379.1:0-10038 GCA_027564815.1 Symmerus nobilis | reverse complement strand
ATTTTTATGAAAACCTGTTGTATCGCCAATACAATAGGCTTTTCATAAAAATTCTTAAATAAAATGGCTTCAAATATATATTATATAAATAAAAATGGCTTAAAAATTTGTCTTACCTGTTACTGCTGTTATAAATTCCACTTTTCCACCTTTTTAAAATAACTTTAAAAGAATGAATTTTAAGAAATTTAGAATTTCATCAGACTCAAAATCAGTACTGCGCCCGTAATATTTTGATGCGGTTTGTTTTATAACAATGACAATAATATAATGTTAGTGTGATTACTTTATGTTAAATACTTATTTATAATGTCAAATTGTATTTATTATTGTTCAAAACGTAAATACAATAAAATTTGTAATTGTTTTATGTTCAACACATTATAATAATAAACATACAGTATAGCCTAATATCATATACGTTAATATAATGACTATTCTTAATTGAACGATGCAGATGGTATTATATCAATGGGCATTATCATTAAACAGTATAGCATATTTTGTTAACAAATTTTAATGTTAATCATTTCATCATATTGATGATGACTCAAAAAACTCGACTAAAATATGAATTATTTTTGTTATTATGTTAATAAATTTGTCATTGCATTAATGATTTTAGTTTAATAACGGCTATTTATTGATATAATGACAGAGAATTTTTTCAGTGAACAATTTCAAAATATATTTGCTTACCCCTAAAATTATTTTACGTGTGCATCTCTGACTTAAAGGCTTAAGATTCTCGGTTATAATGAAACATGAAACATGTCCATCATTACTTTACGTTAAACACGTCAATCATTACTTTACGTTTTTTGGTCTTTAGGGCGCAAACAAGTTGGAGCTACTATAAGCGATAAAAGCACCGAAAAAGAATGCATGTGTTTATATGCAGGTGTTCATATTTAGCTGACTGCTCCAACTATGAACACCTCCATACAAACGCGTGTTTTCGTTGTTTTTGTCGTTTATCACTTATCGTTCCTCGTTTATCGTGTATCGCAACTCCAACTTGTTCGCACCCTTATATACTATATAGAATAACCAATAAATCATAATTAAGGATAAAATAAAGCGTCCTGAGTGTGTGTTTTCGTCGCTGTCCGAGTAGTGACTGGTGCGAGACTGATGAGTCTATATTACACGAGAAGTCTGGTGTCATTCAATACCAGACTGACAAAAATGATTAAAATATATTTTAAAATCCGTACGATCAGTCTGACGTCAATTTGAAATGGTGCCAGACTGAAAGTGTAACCTCCGTCTTACGGTTTTAAAGCTATTTACCACCAACACGTACCTTTTCTAAACAATTAGTTGTCTGGTAAACAACAGGTGTCTTGTAGCAATAAGTTCAATAAAACATTACATCTTTAATTTCGGTGAGCAATTCCAAAATTTCCTATAACTTTTTTTTAGTCTACTACTTTAATCTACTTTAATTCAAATTTTCTCCAGAATTCTTCTGTTAGCACCGGTTTTTTAATAGCAGACAACATTATTTTTCGTCACTATACTAAGATACTGATTTTTTTTATAAATATGTTGCAAAACTCGTTGGTCACCCGACTAAAATTTTAAAAATAACTTATAACAAATTCCTTATCGGTATAATGATTGTAAATGTCCCAAATTAATGGCCATAAAAATCTTATTTGAGTTCGTAATGGCCTCCTATAAAGAAGGCAACCAAAATATCGCATTTAACAAGAAACACGACATTTAATTTATGGTTAAAAAAAACTTTCTCATTCAGTGGTCCTATCCTATACTTATCCATCGTCCGTCGTCGATCGGATTCTATTTTTATATTATAAATGTTATACAAGAAATATGTTGATAAGTGTTAACGGCTGCGATACGTTTCTTGTTTGGGTCGTTTGGGTCAACGATTTCTTTATCACCGGCTTGAAAATTCGTTCACGTTTTTAAAAAAATTACATTTTTAAAGTGATAATTAAAAAATTATTTTATTTACTTAATTCATAAAAATTATTGTCGGAAAACCAAGGAAGGCGTTAAGTTGTTATCAGAAATGATAACAATATGCTTCCTAATGACGACATCGTATCAATAAAATTGACTTTTCAACGCAATTAACAGTTGTCAGGGAAACATCATTTTAAGTCATGAGACTCTGTATCTCAGGTTATGCATGCGGTTAGGTTAAGGACAGAAGTTCACTTTTTTTGGCATTTTTAATGAGTTTTCATGAATTTTTAGTGGCGAAACAGTGAGACCTATTGAGAATTTCTTTTCCGCATCATTTTTATTGATAGTTTTTATGTTAATACAAATTTTTATAAGACATTTCGTTGCGTCGTACTCGCTTGGCGTGTTAGACCGCAGAAGGCTGTATTTAACTGTTGGCCACGATTCAGCCCGTTTGACTGATCTGAAAAAAATAAACAAGTTATATTTGGGTATGTCAGACGAAAGTTTATAACTTGAATTAAGATCTTTTTGAAAAAATTAAATATAACAAAATGGCGCCATAAAAACGGATTTTTCTGTTTTTTTTTGTCAAGTTTTTCAGTCTTCTTTATATTCTACAGGTCGTAATTTTTTATGGATCCTATATTCCTTAATTCAAGGTATAAGCTAGTGTATTCTGAACAACCTCGCGAATGTTTTAGGTGAATCGATTCAGTGGATCTCGAGATATCGTGGCCAACGGTTTAAAATACAGTCTCCTGCGGTATATCACGCCAAGCGAGTACGATGCAATGAAACGTCTTATAAAAATGTGTAAAAATATAAGAACTGTCAATAAAAATGTAATGGAAAACAACTTCTCAATAGGTATCACTGTTTCAGCACGAATAATTCCTGGAAAACTCATAAAAAAATTGCAAGAAAAAATGTACCTCTGGCCTTAAAGTTTGTTGTCGGGAAGCATTTATTACTTTTTATTTTTAAAGGTTTTACAGTAAAATGATGACAAATCGCTAAAACAGAAATTACAAAAATAATATTACATATAGCTTTTAAAAAAATATAGAATTAGCTGTCCGACGTAGGAATATAGCACAAATTGTATTACATTTTGCATTAAACAGATTTTTCACATCTTACAATATAAGAAATGCAAATAAATGTCATAAAATTCATCAAATCTATTTAGCTGCCTTAATCTATAATTCGTTGATTGGGATTATCTTTGGATTCAATACGAGTAATACGGAAAAATCGATTCTGAAGGTCATATTAGTGTATAAGTATATTTTGATGTGGGAAGTAATCCGGTCTGTATCTAATTCACCCTCTCCTATAGTGATACCAACTATTAACCCGAGAATAACATCCAACCGAATATCATATAGTCGCAATTCACTATCGAGTGTTTTATCTTCGGCATATCATTGAATGATATGAAATTTTACTGCTTTAATCTTTACTGATACATGATGAAAGACTTTTTCAATGTTGGAATGTTGTTCGGGAAGACAAGAAAGGACCAAGAAAAGAAACATCACCTGACAAAAAAAAGATTGAGGGTTTTCTTTGGGGATTAAAATAAGTTCTTATTCAAAATCGATATGGCGTCAAAACGAGACGACCAAACTGTAAAATATATCAAGTTTCATTTTGTTGTAAAACGCCAAGAATATAAAATGATTTTCTATAGAAAATTGTACAAAATGGGAAAACGATGAAAAACTGGCATAGAGAAGAAAAATTGTTATTTGGGAATTTTCCACTAGAAATCCTTTATAAGCAAACTGAGATATCAACACTTTCTAGTATGTGCAGTATGGTATATGAACTAGTGTCTTGTATGTATATTGTATGCCATTGGGCGGTATACTTTAAATGTTTAGTCGACGTATAGAATATCGAGAACCAAAGATGTAGATATTTAGTTATCCGGCTATCAGTGTCTCGTGAAGCAGTAACACACCATTACCACAAGGCGTGCAATTATTTAAAAATTTGTTGAATGCCGAAATCCCGTAGCGAAAGAGCCGGTAAACTGTTTTAATAAACACACAAAATTTTATAAAATTCCTAAATTAGACGTTTTTATATATTGGACTAGTCAAAGAGTTTATCTAAAATTTGTCATTCCAATTTCAAGCTTTTTGATACACTGACTGATGTTTGATATCCGCTGATGTAGGATATATACAGATATCTTTTGAAGAATCGTATAGATTTATTCAAATTATTGGGACGCCCGTAAAATCTACGAAAGACTGAAAAAACCATTTCAAGATGGTGTATTCCTAGAGGATCCAAACCTATTTGGTGCGCTGCGGTCAATTTACATGCGAGGTGTGAGAAATATTACTCGATAAATAATACTTCCTCCATATTCCTCCGAATTTCAAAGATTGTTTTCCCATTTTCCATCCTTCCTCTCGTCATATACAATTTAGACAAAATAACTTCTTCAAATTTTGAATGTGAATGAAGGCTTAACATATTTGTTGCCCTTAAATGTAGAGGAAAAATCGCGGAAGTTTAGAAAATGTCAGAGGAATTTGGGAAAAAATCTGAGAGAGCAGAAAAATCGCTAAAATACTAGGCAAATTCGTAAAAAAAAATAGAAAATATTGAGGGAACATCAGAAAAGCTGACGAAATATTAGGAGAATTAGCCAAATTCAACGAATTTCGAAAATGTTGTAAAAAGTTCAGAAATAATCGGGCGAAAGTTGGCTTGTGAGAATGTTGGGCAAAATTTAAAATTTTAAAAAACAGTATAAATTCTATACAGTAGAAATTCAGTAGAAATTGTAAAAGTTGATGAAAATTGAGTAATTCCGTGGAAATCAGAGAATTTCATCGAAATCGTACGAAATCGACCATAGAAAAATAAAATTTTATATCGCTGATAATTTCAGAGGTCACCACATGCATGCATTTTCCTGAACAATTTTTAGATTGCTTACTTTATGAATTGTTCAAATGTTCATACTTAACGGAGATTCATGTAAAAAATGTGTGAATTTTATAAACTTTTCTTAATTTTATTGAATTTTTAAAAGCATACGGCCCGGCCCATATATTGTCTCCATATACCACATTTATCCTTGTCCCAAATAAACTGTTACAAGATCTATTAATGGGAAACTAAAATTAATGGTTGTTTTGTGAGATTATCAGTACCTACTAAAAAAAGAGCATAATATTTTATAATCCGTTCAAGAAATTAAAATAGAACAAAGAATATTCTTCATTTTATGCTCAATCTACTAGGGTCTTGAATATGACAGAACAATAAAATGTCGTTGATTTGTTAGAGAATTAATGATTAATTTCTTTATGTCTCATAGTTTTCGGAAAGAAATTAAACATACGTCTCGCTTATGATGTTATAAAGGCGACATCATTTACATGCAAATAAATAATGTCTGTTTTAATATTAACTGATTAAAAATATTGTGGATGGTGTTATCAGAATGGACGCTATCTCAATAATCGGGATAGAAGTAATGAAGGTAGGACGGCTAATCGAAAATTTTTGAAATTATTAATTCTTCTATAGTCTAGCTTGGCATTAGCGTCCAAATTTTTTAAAGAGGGAGGTTACACGCTAGTAACATTAAAATTTTTATGAAAACAATTCGTAATAATTGAATTCGAACAAAATGATATCCAATGGTAAAATTAGAATTAAGTTAATGTGTGACAAAAATATATCCGTTGTCAATTAACTTAAATCCAATTATAACAGATTAAGAACAACCAAAACAGATTAAGGCCTTCAATTAAATAATTCAAATAATCACACTGCTATAACTAGAAATTATAATCGAAAAAATGTATGAAGCATTCGGAAGGCCATGACCGTGGAAGTGGATGTCTCACCATTATTAATATTACTATTATTTACTTAGATATTTATATAGTTATAGGGCTATAATTTCGTTGCACACATAACAACAGAAAAATTTATTTATGTGGTTTTCCATATATGGTTTTATGGTAAATAGGTTGATGCTTTCTAGGTACCAGTATTCATCGCCAATATTACGGGCAAGTTTCTTATATCGGTAATATTAGGAGCATCTCTTTGAAAATAGATATCTTTCTATTATATGTAATATAGAGCCAATAGCCACTTTTGCTCTGCTCTAACTAACATCACCCATTATTTATTTATTTTGTAGTATCTCAATTTTATTTTATGCCGTCTTACTTCTAACTATATCATGCATCTAATACAAACACTATCCAAAACTGAACTGAACTGATAAACTCGCGGGATACTATAGCTTAGGCGGGCCGTGGTCATGGCCATGCTCGGTTTAGAGCTAGCACAAAATCAATTTGGGGCTGAATCTCTGATTTCTGTTCTTATTTCGTAAGTCGGGTCGTAGTTCCAAAAGTTGTTGGTTTAATAACTTATAGATATGTAGAAAATGCTGTTGATATTATATGTATCTTTTTTAGCCTTCCCAGAAAAGTAAATATAATATAATAGATATCTAATATAGTGGAAGATGTAATCTTCCGAACCATTTGTCATATGGAAACATTCGGTATATAGAATTGTTTTTATTTTTCATAGTCGTGTTAGTCACAAAAATGGTTGGAAATAAAACTTCCAAGGAAATATTAATTTAGAAGGAACTTGGCTGAGTGCCATTACTTTTTCACTATATAAATTGTGAATAAAATGTCTTATTAATTATCCGTCAAAACAATCGTTATTGATAAATATAATATAACATCTAATATTGCAGTATTAATTGCATCACTACCAATATGATACTATGGTATTGAGGAATTGCGACTAAATATGGTTAAGGCTCGGGTTTAGGCTACTGCAAAATATCGAAAATGGTCATAATTAATGTGGGAAGGAAGAAGGTGAAGTTATTTCCAGATTCATTATTCTAAAAAAAACTATCTATCAACGTTACATACAACAACTACTTAAAACCAGGTATAATAAATTTGTTCTTGGTTTATCTTCATATTAACCCGGCGGGCGCAACATAAAATAAATTTCAATCGATAAATTGCAATTATACAGTGTGAACTCGATAAACGAATTGTAGAATTGTAGAATTATTGTAAATCCAATCAAAAACTTCTAAATAGTTTAAACAAATCCATCATCATAATTAATATACTATGTTTAGGCTCGATGGTGAAGCCGGCGGACTAGGTACTAGATTGGCTCATTTACATAGTGTCAGTAGCTATGCAACCAGTATACGCTCTTCTTTCAGTGATGCAAATTGCAAGGAATGAGGGCTTTAACACATTAACCAAACATCATCAATTGTTGAGTGTAAAATTAAGACTCAAACTTCAATCCATAATTATTATGAAGTTGAACCTACTATAAAGAATTCTAACCATATGTCGAGAATGTTGAAGACAACAAATATAGAAACTAGCTGCAGCTTCCAGAAGACTGATGTAGGGTATATGAAATATGTACATAAAGTGGAAAAATCAATCGACTGAGGTAGAAATCAAAATAAAGGTAATCGTCCAAGAGAATTCAAAGTGAATAAGAAGCAATTATAAAAGTATTTTAAAAATGACTAGTCATATATCCAATCCATATAATGTGTAATGATTATTTTGACAATAAAGTAACAAAAAAAATTGTAAATAAATCTGTTACGAACCGAAAAAAGTGAATTTAATTATTATTCAATATTTCAAATAATATAAAATTTTTACATGCCATAACTACAGAAGCATTAAAGTTTATTTTTTCTCAGTTAAAGCTTATTGATTTTGATGATTGTTGTAATGATTCTCAGCCAAACTTATCCATTAACATTTGGTTCGAATATTGACGAAATATGTTATAATGAATAAAGTTAGGATTCGTTTGGATTCGATTAGAATCTAAACCGGTGTTGTTCAGCTATTAGCTCCACCGCGACCCGTGCCACTATTATACACAATCATGTGACGAGTGGCGAGCTAAAGAGTGAGCCACTGACAACTGTCAATCATTCGGTTTAGATCAGATAGCAGGTTATACGTGGCTATGATAAATCAGTTTTTTCTAACAGTTGCATCAACAATATCTATACAAGTACATTAAGTTGCATCTATCGACTGTTACGTTTATAGAACTCAAACTGTATAATGAAAATGTTTGACATTGCATATTCAACAATGAGAACTTATTTTTTCATATTCAAGTTTAAGGAAACCCTGAGAATGCTCTATGACATTCGAACAAGGTCACATCAATGTTATAATACTTAAACTAGAATTGAACTTCTTTATCATCCCCTTTAATGCATATGTGTGTCTATATTATAATGCTTCAGTGGATTGTGTTATTTTTACAACCCATTCTATGAGACACATTACAATGTCGGGGTTGAAATTATTTTTAAACGGTTAACGTCCATCAGTAGTTCCCATTTAACTGATTCGAATTTAGTAGATCCTAATATGATATTATATTTAAACGGTTCGTTGGTTGTTTTTAAAAAGCACTGACTTCCATTCATTATTAATCGTTGTTTATCGCAACATAAATGCATTTGCTTTAATATTATAAATTAAGTTCAACAGAAATGCAGTTTAATACTTTGTTTTCATTTGTAATGCCTAATAAAATCACTTTCTAGAAATATAAATATTTGTATGTACACTTTGTTTAAAAAAAAACATATTTGCTTATCAAAGCATATCTTTATTAAATATTTTGTATGCGTTTAATTTCGATCAACAATGTAAATCAATTTTTCCTTATGTATCGTGCGAAAAAATATTATACTACATTGGTTTGATTTCGCTAAGTTTTTATCGAAGATCTCGCATGTGTCACCTTTACGCTTTACGGACAATTTATTAAAATCAATTCATCATAAACGATCGATTGAAAAACAATTGGTCGAAAGGATAATATTAATTGAAGGAAATCCATTTATCGAAAATCAATGTAATTTATTATATATTATCAATAATTTAGTATTGATATTCGGTAAATTATTTCACTAATTATTATTTATAAATTGATCATTTTATTTTTATAGAAATTCGAATAATTTGTAAATTATATCACAAGATAAAAACAGTCGGATTTGCCCTATCGTGTACTTTGTTACATCGTCAGCACAATAATTCGAAACAAAATGATAGCTAAATACATATGTACTTATTATATTTTATTTAAATAAATGAATAACAATGTTTATTTCGTTTATTTACAAATTAAAATAATGGATAACAACGAATAGATTAAGACAATATTAAGACCAAACTGTATATAAATTAATCTCGACTTTATCGTCAATAAAAATATCTCGGCTCATTATCATTCTTAATCACCAACGGTTTTTAAAGTTTGCTGTTGCTTATAAAACTTATATAAGCCGGCATAACGGTAGGGGATAGAGCCATATAGTTAAAAGTTGTTAATTTTTTCAGCTGTTTTGGACAGCGTCCAAAAAATTAGAAAACAATTTTTTTTTAGTCATTAAAATCCATTAAGTAACCGGCAAATGAGATAAACACATTTTATCGGATTATAAAACATTTATAATAGGATGAATGTTCTATTGAGTGTAGACCCTGTATGTATTAAGAGGCCATTGAAAAATGTTTGCAATTGAAAACAAATCATTGTTTAGGTAGCATTTGTTTTGAAGAGCTTAACATTTTCGTTCATATTTCAAATTATTTTATAAAATAGAAGGAAAATTATTCCACATGGGGAATCACTCGCATCGTAAAACGTTCCCATCACGTATTAATACATTGTAACGTCATGTGATTTCATCGTTTGAACGATCGTCTCATGATATTACGACCGTTCTAGTTTTTTCAATGCATTTGTAATAACCAGATCAGATCAGGATCAGTGGTTATAAACTATCAAAAATTCGTAATTGTGAACGAAAAAAAATAGTTTATTTGAACAACGATTAATTTACAGTAGGCTCTGTAAAGCAAAAAATATGTTCCGTTTGAAAATGAATTTCTTTTTTCACTTTTAATTACATAAAAATGAAATAAGAGCATATTATCACGACCGTCTATATTAAAGGCCAGGAGACAGAGTTTGCATGTATGCGTGATAGTCAAAGCAAAAATAAAAAGC
>JANTOP010047368.1:0-10042 GCA_027564815.1 Symmerus nobilis | reverse complement strand
TTTTTCTAAAATTTCTGTCAAGTCAAGTCGAAACCTTATTTAATGATACTATGTTTTTACTTTTATAAAATAAAATATTTTACTGGCAAAAAAAAATTATTAAAAATTGTCATTTTTTCATGTCTCTGACTACACCTAACCCCTTAAGGGGATTTTAACCATATAAGTTGGGAAGTGACGCCCTAATTTTAAAGTATTGATAGGTAGGTCATCGTATAGGAATAGGTCACGTAGGTCACCCTATTTGAATTCATACCGAAAATTACTAACTTTAAATTGCCCGGAAAATTATACCATTTTCCCTGAAATCTACCAATTTTGCTGTACCTTCAAATAGGGATGAAAGAACTAAGTGATTGCTTTAACTAAGATTTCAAAATTTCATGTAAACCACTTCCAAAGCTGGAATAATTAGAGCATATATTTTTTATTCAAAATTAAAAGAGAACATTAATCAAAATGAGAAAAATTTTTGAAAATGAAAAAAACATCAACTGTTTATTTTGGATTAATTAAATTTATTTTGAGATTTACATTTATGCAATTTTTTTTTACCCATCATTTGTTCAAAATGAAATTTTTTTTCGAAAATGCAAATATAATCTGTTTGGATAGTTTTGAGACAGTTTTGTGGCTCTCCTACACCTCTCAGTCGGTAACATAATGGATGCTTTATGCATTAATCAATTATTACCGTTAAGGATACCCATTCATATCACTCAAACAAAGCTTTATACCCGTCGTTCTCTGTGGAGGATAATCCTCAAGAAATAGCCTCTATTCCTCCCTACAAAAATCAGTCCTCTTAAAAATAAATCGTATTTCAAATACCTACCTATAAAAATCAGATTTCTCTAAAAAAAATTTCGAAAAATTCGAAAATTCGCGCAAAAGTTGGGCAAAGGTCGAGAAAAATGTTATATACTGGGATAAATTCCTTAGAAGTTTGGAATATTCACGAAAGGCCATTAAAAATCATAAAAAAGCTGGGGAAAGGTAGGAGACAGTTAGGAAGAATAAAAAAAAAGTCGAAAAGTGATAAAGGTTATAAATAAAGGGACATATTTATTAGACTCACAAGAATTTTCTAGACGACTGAGAGGGGGTGGGGGGGGGGTATAGTCTGGAAAAAAAACTAAGGAAAGGTCTGAAATTATTTTAAAAAGTCAGCAATAATTCGAGAAAATACTACAAAGTCTAGTAAGATCGAGAAACGCAAGTAAAAAGTCCGAAAACTTCTAAATTTGGTAAAAGTTATGAAAAATGGGAAGAAATCAGGGGCGGGTTGACATTTACGTGGCTACTCTGAAGTTTATCTGCTTTTACTAGTTTATATGTACTTTTCTCGACTTTTTCCGAACTTCTATAAAATATTTTCAGATTTTTTCTATCTCTTCCCTAATTAGTCGTAGTTTTACGACTTTTTCCCTATACTTTCCTTAAATTTTTAGACTTTCCTCAATCTTCTGACATCCCCATAACCATAATATTCAATAATCCCGATTTGACATTTTTTTGATTTTCCAGATCACTATTATTTTTCTATCGTTTTCGCTTTTTACCCATCGTTTTCTGAATTTTCCAGACGTTTGAGGTAGGAATTAAAAAGGAGGCTAGTTTTTCCCTTTTTAGTTGCCAGAGAATTTTTCGATTACGTTTACAATATTTGCTATATGATTGAAAATATCCAATTTAATTTTCTAGAATTCAAATACCACATATTAGAGTGGATCTATCTTAGCAACATCAATGTTAAATTTTAAAATCAGTTTAGGACTTACTGAAAATATGATAATTTGTATGCTAACATAAAATTGAGAAATAAAGTTTCCTTCAAAATTCCTTAAGGGGTCAGTTCAAAATCTCGACGACTTTTTACTCAAATTTGTTTGTCATAGAAGAATTTATATAATTTCAAACTTTTTGTAAATGAGAGAGGAGATCTTAACTTTGAGAAAAACGCAATTTCATTTTTTTCCCTCGAAATAATTCGCGTTTCGTCGACCTGTCCTCGATATCAGATTGGGAACTGACCCCTTAACGTTTTCTAATTGTCCAAAATGTTAAATTATTTAAGAAACGAAAACCTCAGAACAGGTAGAAAAATATGCGAATTGCTAAATCGAAAACTTCAAAAAACTTCGAAAATTTCATGAAAATCGGATTTAGGAATTTTTTAAAAATTAAGAATAAAAATTACACTGTAAATTTTAAAATTTAATACAAGTCTGAACATTTTAGACCATTTTAAAAGTCGGCCATTTTATAAAACTTCGAAAACTTTATTAAAATCGAAATAGGAAAATTTCGAATTTTTCAATGTTTATAAAATTTTAAGATTTCTTTGAAATTATTGGATGTTTATAGATTTTTGGATTATCGAAATTTTTCAATTATTTATTGATTTTGTCACCTTCATGGTATTTTACTATTTCAGTGAATTTGAATTCAAATTTTTGAATTTTCATAAAATTTTCCAATATTCATGAAGTTTTTAATTTTTCCGGAAACTTTTCAAATGTATAAATAAGCTTAAAAGTTGTAATTTTCTTATTTCATTTTTTTCTCTCAATTCATTGAAATATAATAAATTCTACAAATTACTAAAACTAATTTTTACTATAATGGAAATTATGTGTATCTATTTTATTTCATATTCATCTATGGCTATTTCAAAAGAACCTCGAGCATAAATAAGTGTATCATTGAACTGTTAATTTGAACTTTTTTGAGTTAGTGACCTGTCATTCAAATGTTAGTATAAATCTGAACATTGATATGAATTTTTTTATCCATAAATTATTATTACTATAAATCTTCTACTTATTTACTATTTACGTTTATTTTAAATTTAATCTTAAATCTATTCGCCGTATTTCTCCTTTATTCTCTAAAATTTAATTTAATTCTTCAAAATCTGCTCAGTTTTAAAATATCCAGCTAAAGACATCCTTTTTTTATATAATAAATTATCAATATATATTTATCTATATATAAAATATAATATATTTTTAATCAATTTGTAGCCCTTTTGAAATTAAAAATTGTATTTAGAAAATTAATCCAATATCAATTGTATAAAATATATTTATTTTAGATATAAAGATGGAAAATATATTAAGAATTATAAAAATCTGGAATAAAAAACATGAAATTTTAAAAACAAATCTCGATAGAAGTAGAATTTAGTATATCATTTTTACCCAAACACTTTTATGAAAATATATATGTTATGAATTTCCAATGAATTAAAACCCAACTAGGCTCGAATCTACTATTTATCTTCATTGGTTGGTTCATTACATAAATTTACCAATTATAATGGAGAAATTCAGAAAATAATCAAATTTCAACAAAATCATTTCTTTAAAATATATAATTTCCAAAAGAAAAGAATGTACATTCATGACATCCAACTAAATACCTCGCCCTATCCCCCGCCAACAGTAGTTTATATAATATTTTAAGAAAATATCTATGAATGAAGATTATTAGTAGTATTCGAGCATAGTTTTGTTTAATTAAATGATTTGTTGTTCCAACGTTTGTGGCTGTTTTTTGCTTAAGTATAAATTCAAATTGTTTAATTAATGTTATTAATTATGAATATCTGCAATGGTATCTCTAACAATTCTTTTATTTAAAAATCTTAAATCGAGTTTAACTTAAATAATTTTTTTTACAGAATGACTTAAAATTACAATTTAAATTTAAGTATAAAATAATGATTAATTAAATTTATACGCAAATTTTAAAATATGAATTAATTCCTATTATTTAAATAAATTTAATGCAAATTTTCTGTAGACTGTATTTTTCCATAAATAACTTAAATTAAAATATAAAAAAAAATTTATTAAGTAAATACAATTAATTAATTGTCTTTTATGTATAATTAAAAATCTTTCTTTTTTTTTTTGCATACATAAAGAAATAGGACAAAATACGGTAATTATTATTACATATACACAAACAAATCATTTTCCAAGAAAATAAAAATTATTAAAATAAACTGGTTTTGAATAAAATTCTTTAATTAAAACGAATGATTTTTTATTTAATTAATTTGTATTTAAATGGGGGCGATTATCTCATTTTAAACGAATTATAAAATCGAGCCCTATAACTCACGAATAAAAATTACATGCAAAGCCAAATCAACCAATCTAGCAGGTGGCTGAGCGAGAATAGTATCTAATTTAATTTATGCAATTTTAGATGCTCTAACTAAATTCTATTTAACAATTCAAAAGCTCTACAAACGATCCCCAAATTTCGATAAATTTGGTATTTCGTAAAAGAAAAATCTATCACCTAAAACATCCAAAGTCTCTTTCTGTAAAGTCTACCTTCAAAAATTTGAGTTATTGGAATGGTTAAAATTGGAATACTCAATTGCCCGAATTTAAGGCTGATAAATTTTTTAAAATCAAATAATTTCAATTAAACAAATATTCATTTCTTAAACGTAGTTTTTTAGTTACTTTGTATACAAATTTCCATAAATTGTAATGTGCAAACTTGTTCCCCAATTTTTTTGAAAGTCTTTTTGTGCTCCAAAAAGATTTTTTTGAAAATTGTGGAAAAATACTTATTATTTGTTATGCAAATTACCATAAATTACTGATAATAATTAGCAAAGTTTTCCCCATTTTATTTAAAATTTTCAAACAATATTTTTTCGTACTTTTTCTACAAACATTAGTTTCTTTTGTTTTTATAAAATTATTGGAAAATTTTTTCCGAATGCAATGTGAGGTAAAAAGTAATTTCAGAATTTTGAAGAAAAAAAAATTCTGCGTCCGTGGTATGACTTTTATAAAAATTTTTGATTTCGATTACAGTCAAAATTTTTAAGAAAAAATTTTTCTAATGCAAAATTTGGCCGAATTGGCTGAATGTTTTTCCTGTAAAATCGATGAGGTTGTGGTCAATATCCATTTTCAGGATTTGGCAGAAAAAATTTTCTGAGCGAATTATGAGCTTTTAAAAAGTCATTGATTCTCTCTAACAATCTTCGGCCAATTTGATTCTTCTTTTTTTTATCAAAATTTTCATTTTTGATGGAAATTGGCTCGATTGGGTTGAAATACATATCATCTCATATCTAGACTTTACAAAACAAAATTGTCTAACCCATTCAAGCTATCAAAAAATACATTATTTTCCTTCACTTAATTTTCCTCTTTTTTAACCAAAATTTCTAAATTTTTTTCATGAAAAAAAATTCGCTCGATTAGGTTGAACATTTTTTTCTTAATCCTTGATGAAGTAAACTACAAACGAATTTCAGGATTTTTGGAAAAGTCATTTACTTAGGCAGTTACGAATTAAAAAAAAACGTGCATTTCTCTAGCAAACTTTAGTTCATTTTTGCTCTTAAATTCTGGATTAAATTTATAAAAAAAAATTCGGTCGATTTGGTTGAACATTTGTTTTGAATAATTAATGAGGTAAACTAAAAACTTATTTTAGGATTACGGAAATATATGATTTCTTTAGAAATCTAAATTAATTTTTGACTTTTTTTGACAAAATTTTGAATTGAAATTTTCTTTTAAAAAAAATCGCTTAATTTGACTGAAAGTTTTTTCTTGAATACTTTATGAATTAAACTAAAAAGTTATTTCAGGATTTTGGGGAAAAGAATTTTTTGAGCCATTTATGGAAAATATATTATTAATTTTCAAAAACAATTTTTGGACAATTTGAACGGTTTTCCAATTCCAAGTTTAATTTTTAAAAATATGCCAAAAATCGGTCCTCCTGTATAATACATAATTTCTACCTACAAGATTAAAAATAGTATATGAAGCTTTACAGTGTTTACTCGCTAAGAATATACCTCGCCAAACATCACTTTGACCGCCCAATTATCAAACTTCTTCCTAAAAATATTATAAATTTGATAAATTATCTTGAATATATAAATTTAAAATTTACGTACCGTTAGAGTTTTCAGTAAAATGCTCCGAATTGAATTGGTTGCCCTTCTTGAAAAATTCATCTATCGGCCTGAAATTTCGCATATTTCGCATGCGTTCAATGAGCTTTCGAAATTTTGGAAGCATTCATTAGGAAAATTTGAATTCTTGTGAAAGGGCCGATATCTGGATAGAAAATAGATTTTAAAACGTAAAAAATTAAGTTCGAAACTTAAAGCTTTCTTTGAGCTTACACTGGATTTAGAAAGTTGTTAACGAACATTTTATATTTTATCTAAATGAATCGAATAAAAGTTGGATTTTAAATTATGTATATAAAACTACATTTTAATTTTAAGCTTTCAATGAGCTTTCGAGATTTGCAAAACCTTTATTTTAGAAAACATTGAAATTTTATTAGAGGGGCCGGTGTATGGACAGAAAATAAATTTTTTAATGTACAAATTTAAGTTCGAAACTTTAAGCTTCCGTTTCGCTTATCATAGTTTGGATAAGCTTTCTGCGACAATTCCATATAACAATTATTAATATTAATTATAATTATCGATTCCAAATTATTTAAAATCACATTTTATTTTTAAGCTTTCGATAATTTTGAAGCTTTTTTTGCGAAAATACAAAATTTCGTTAAATGAATGTTATTTGGAAAAAAAATAAATTCTAATGCGGAAAAAATAAGGTTCGTAAAATAAAGCTTTCTGCGAGCTTGTTAGTTTTTGCAGAGCTTTTGAACAACAAGTTTAGTTTTGATATTTTAGTATTTTTTCTCAACTAATTTAGAGCCTTCCTGCATCATTACATTTTTTTTTGGATCCTATCAAATGTCACGATGTCCGATATTAAAATTTCCCGATTTTGATTCTTCCCTACGAATTTTTATTTTTCTTAGATAAATTTTAACTTTTCCAAAATATTTAATTTTTGTATTTTTACCTAACTATCAAAGCAACGTTCTGCATTTTTACATTTTTTTCCGGCCCAGGAAAAAATAAAATTTTGCATACCTTATAGAAATGTTGACCCCACGCCACTAGTTTCATCCTTAATAACCTAGATTGCATGATTGATCTGTGCAATGCAGTTTTTTTTGCATATAGGTGCCATAAATCTATTACATCATAATATTACAGTTACAGAAATATTTTATTCTTATTAAGAAAATAGCTAATTTTTAATTACTTTCATAACAGTGATGAGCAAACATGGTATGCAAAATATAAGGTAGGCAAAACAAATACATTTAATTTTAAATTAATGATCCATAATTTTATATAATTGGTTTGATTTGTCTATGTTTTATTCTACGTATACCAACTTATAGTAAGGCTTTTAACGCAAATTAGTAAAATATTAAAACTATGTATTTATTTGTGTACGATTAGGCGTTCATTAAATAATATTAAAATCTAACTGTGTTGTCCGGTCTATTAGTACCACAAAATTTTCCTTTTTTTCGTATAATAGAATAGGTATCCTAATATCCTAAAATCCTAATTTAATATTATTTAATGATAAGATAATACTACTGAACCGAATCGATCGTAACGGTTCTCATTTAAAGTATTTCTCTTGAATTTGCTACTAAATATTTGCTTTGATTTGAGTATAATTTCTTAGCAAATCTACGCAGATGCAATTTTATTTATGGTTTTGTTGTTGTTGACTGAGACTGGCTTTTCTTTAAACCAAAAGACCGATTGGAATTTTTAATAAAAAGTATATTTAAATAAGTACGTTAGTGGTGCTCGTAATTTCAGTGAATAATTTTTGTTGTGTTTAATTTCGTGTATTTGTTCCATTTTTTTTTTAATCAACATTTATCGGATAGAATTGAAAGTATATCTATCTAGTCTATTATACCTGAATCAAAGTCTAAGTAAAAAAATTTAAATTACAATCAATAAAAGTTTTTTGATTCGTAATTTCGAGGAATTCGTAATTTTGCTTGGAGAGAAAATTCGAATGAATGAATATAATCTAAAAATAGTTTTATTTTATAGTATATCCGCCGTCTAATTTAAGATACATATTTCCCACCTGCAATTAAATTAAAAAATATCTAGAGAATTTATTTTTGATTATATAAATAATAATTGTTAATAATATGGTTTTAATTAAATTCTTTATCAGCATTTTGAACTATATTTACAAAAGGTCATGTTTATTTTGATTACTAGAATTTTTAATTCAAACAAAATTGGACAGGGTTTTCAATGAACTCTGGCGGTATTAAATTCGTTCATTCCTAATATAATTTTATTAATAGTACAAATGTATTCAAAATAATTGATACTAGCAAATTAAACCTCATTATACAATGGTAGCATATCAGCTGATTATTTACTTAAAAATAAAATGAAATGACGATATAATTCATATGTTATCTCTCTTCTATATATTATATAGTTTTGCCAGGTGATCGCCATTTATTTACATGTACAATTCACGTAACATCAATTCCTATTGCAATTACTCAAAAAATGGGATGGGCGGGAGGTCAATACTATGTGACGTTAACGTAAAATTTTTGAAATTGCGTAAAATTTGCTTATAAATATATATGGAAAATAAAATATATAGTTGTTTGCGTCACATCATTAGTATGATTAGTACATTACACGAAATTTTGGATTAACAGACAAATCACGTTAAACCGTTGATTTGCAAAACCTATTAAGATTCAAATTGTCTATAAATCTATCATATCCATATCTGTCATATCCTGAAGGTCCAGAAGATATCCTTCTGACAATTTAAATTTTTGCAGTGTAACATAAGTAATTGTATATTAATGTGGAGAATTTCTTTTTGCTCATCACTGTTTTAGAATGGATCCAAGTATCGGTAAAATGTCTACCTTCCATGCTACTGTAATTAGGGTGACCATTCACCCTAAAAATAAAAATTCTATTTATTGTAGAACTATAATTAAGTGTTAATTAATGTGTTACCTATCGCAAGGCGGTAAATTTGGTGTCCAAACAGACTTAAGCCATTTCGAATAACTAATTATTCTATAAAGGGTAAAAATCAGAAGAGGCCATGAAATCTATCTAAAAGTCACAGAAAGTCTGCAAATTAAAAGAAAAATCCAATAAAATATCAGAAAAAGTCTAAAAGAAATACAGCAATCCTAGGAATTTAAAAAAAAATGGGAAAAGATTGGAAAAATCTAGACAACTTTGAGCCAGCTGCTCTATTTATATGGATTCTATAATACTATTTGAAGAATTTTAAAATAATTGTGCACCTCCTTATCGTACTCTGGATTCGCTACTTGATCTAATTTTTTGGAAGTGCAAAATTGGATTGATTCGTCTAAAAACCAGAAAAGTTCCTTTGGGGCGGTATCCATGAATTACCTGACAGATGGAGAAAATGTGTCGCCACCCAAGTAACATCGGAATGATACGATGCAATTAATGTTGTCAGCATGTTTTGAAAACGCTTCTGTAACAAAGTTTTAGGCATTTCTTGTAAATCACGATATTAGATCAAGAATTGTATATCAAAAGCACTTTTATGGCATGTGGCATGCAATTCGCAAGCTGTGCTATTATATTGTTGATCGAATCTGCTTTTAGTGGGCTTTCTTAATATTGGAATGCTTGAAACTTTGGTACAACTTTTGTAGCTCTTTTAAAGCATGTACAAATAATGAAACATAACATCAGCATATTAATGCCCTTTTTACCAATAAATTAATGGGAATCATGTTACAAACTTACTGCACATTAAATATGTCGCTTCTAGGTCTGCAATGCGTCTGACGAATCTTGGACTCTGGAAAGGCACCATCCTAGGCCATGGTAGAATATCCTGCCAATTCGAGGGAGCAGTTGCTCCATCGCAGACCGACTATATCATAAAATGTTATAATTTTGATTCCCAATATGTCATTCAGATACCAGACAGGAAATCTTGGGATTCGAACTCTACTATGGTAGACAATGAAATTCCTATCTTTACGGATGGATCTAAAACGATTGACGGGGTGGGAGCGGGGGTTTACTCGGAAATGCTGCAAATCCAAGAGTCCTATAGACTACCGGATGGCTGCAGTGTTTTCCAGGTCGAAATCCTTGCTATAAAGAAAG
>JANTOP010047357.1:0-10042 GCA_027564815.1 Symmerus nobilis | reverse complement strand
ATAAGATTAAATTAATACAATTCATATAAGAAATAATTTTGATCATTGCTAAACAGTTTAATTAAAGTACATATTTGTAGGCCAAGAGTAATGATTGAAGCCTTCTGTTATATTCAAGCTGTACTAGCTAGACATTAGTACATATGTACATGTAGTAAAATTTTGGCCACAAGTAAATTATCCGGAAATGTGATAAATTTACTATATAATCACTTTATTAATTATTATCAACAACAATAAAGTTGACTTGTAAGGAAATATTACTCTTGAAGAAAAACTACGTCGATATGTGAAAAATCTACCTTTAGGAAAATATGTAGTTTAGGGCATAAATTGTGCCAAATTAACATAATTTCACCAATAATAAAGAGGTCGTGCCATCCTTACAGATAGGAAATTCAACCTCAAATGTTGCTTCGGGCCCAAGTGTTAAGTTACTTAAGTTATAAAGGAATGAATGGTTGGTTAAACATTCATAATCCACAAATACCATAAATTGGTGGGAAATTAAAATTTAATAGTTCTACCGAATATTTTGAACTTCTCTTAATAAATGCATGTTTTTTTTTAAAGAGAACCCGCTTTATATGTATTAAAGTATATAAACACTTTTTCAATTTTTCTGGCAGTTATTCTACCTAATAGTATATCTACAACAAGAAGCGCACAATAGTATATAGGCGAAATAAAGCACGTTTATTTTCGTTCAAAATATGATGCCATTATTATCCGGTCTTACTTCCAGCCGAATCCCTTATTCATGTAATGCTGTATTCTATATATATATGATTTTGCTCCCAAACATGTAATATACACAATAAATAGACAATATTATGGTGTTTATCCTACAAGGAGGAAAAAAATTACATAGAAAAGTTAAGCATTTTGAAAATATGTTTTATATCATCCGGCTTTTATAATGTATAATTTTTATACGGCCTCCCTTTTCACGATTGGTAAAAAAAATAAATGGAGAAAATATAATACAACGTCTATAAAGTGTTGCACAATAAAGGCCATGGTTTTTCATTCCATTTTTTTATTGATTTTCATAATCGTGTATCAGACATTACAAACTTTGGAAAATTAAATTATCTAATTTGTATACTCGTAGATCCACTTTCAATCTGTATCCATCACATCTACAGACAGATTACAATAGCGAACACCCCTAGCATGTATATCAAATGAAATTTTATAATATTAAGTCTAGACTAGATAAACAGCGGTAACATTAGTAAACTTGGATAAGTAAAATACTTAATTAGCGTCATTTATCCCAATCAAATTTAGATCGACTTTAATTTAATATACTTCATTAAAACTAAAACAATACTAAAGTTCAATGCATTGTTTAAACATTAAATTTGCTACTTCAATTTAAATTTAATTTCAATTACCAACATAGTTATGTATTCAAGATTATACAGCGGGTTAGTTAAAAAAATAACTAATTGAATTAAAAACTTTAGGAAAAAAAAAATTGAATGAATATGTATTTTATTTTCTCCACTTACAACAATTCTGTAACAATTTAATTTATTTTCCATATATTCTACAAAACGGGTAAAAAGTCAAATGAATTTGTAACAAGTTTACTTTTTCAGTAGAATATTTACTTTGCTCTTCGTAGAACATTTGTCTACTATACTAGTACTATACATACAATTCATACAAATTGATACAAATTTTATCTTTGCAACAAGAAATTTCATAATTCGATAAATGTGGTTGAAAAATAAAGTAAAATAAAATTGGGGGTTAAAATGCGTGTAATTGAATTAAGTTAAAAATTTGGAATATAAATCTGGAGTAGAGGGAGAGTGTGAACAATTTTTTAAGGAATAATATTCTTATTAAAAGATTAAATAATCAGTCGATTTTACTGAATATGGATTTTCTTAAAAGTAAGTGTAAATTACCAATCAATTTATATTTATAAAAATGTTGATTGGCTAATTATTTTAATATAACTGAAAAAATAGAAATGTCCTATTATGATTTGTGGAATTGAACTACCAAACATGTTTATAATCAGTGGCTTGTGGTCAACATCTCCAGCATAAGGTGTGCAGAATTTTAATTTAAAACTTTCGATAAGCTTTTGGAATATTCTTAAAGATTTTTCAGTCAATTTCATTGATTTTAAATTATTAATAACATGGAAAAAACAATTTCAAAGCGTATAAACTCTTATCCGATACCTCCACGTTGATGGAGAGTATCGATCTTAGAAAACAAGACTTTAACGTACCTACCACGTATTTTTCACCGTTCGGAAGAATTTCCACATAGGTGGGCCATAGGCCAGATTTCAAGACCTTTTTGTAGCACCTCTCCTTCCGCCTCATAATTCAATCTATAGTTAATAAAAAAATTACCAAAATGGTTAAAAGTTATTAAATAAAATAATTTGATGATTCAGGTGTGCTCTGCGCCTTCTGATGCACATTAGACTGTAAGCCACTGTTTAGGACCTATTTTTACAATTTCCTTCATTATATTTAAATTCTTATGTTAATTTAAATTGTTCAAGGTTACAAATAGAAAACGAGGTTTATTATGGGGGGGGGGGGGGTCTTTTTCGGTTTTGGAAAATCGATTTCTTCTACTTCTTGCGTATTAAATTATGTTGAGGTATCAAGAATACGTGGTTAAAAGGATTTTTAAAAATTCAACTTTTTAGAGTCACGGCAGATGCTTTTGTTCAAAAGTTCACAGCAATAAATGATAACAAAACCTAATACTATAAACTCGTTAAATGAGTTTGAACTTACATCTTTGAAAAAAATGCGGTTGACGTTTTTCTGGTATGACTCTATAAGAATGACCCTATTAGAAGAATCAGTTAAACTTTCGAGAGATAGAGTACCTACTATATTCGAGAGAGTACTGTAAAGGTACAGGTTTAAACCTAGGTGGCGATATAAAAATTATTATTATAAGAATTAGTGATTTGTGATCCGTGTATCCTGTCAAATTTAGTAAAAAACAAGGATATCTAGTAAGATATCCTAGGTACTTAGAATTTAGTATTTTATTCCCAGAATATTTATCCACTTACACTGAAGACGTTATTTTCTATATCATAACCAGGATATTTTTCTTGTAGCATTCATTCCAAATAAGACATCAAAGATGAAACATTTTAAAAAGCGATTTGGTATGAAAAGAGGCACTTCCGACAACTATACAGTTACTGAAACAACATCAAAAAAATATTCCCTATCAAGAAAACGAACATCTAATATTCAAACAGTTTCTTATCAAATTACCAACAATGAACTTGTATTTGATTGTTTAATGGCGAAATCAAATAACATTCCCATACAACGTGAAACTGAACAACATTCATCATACGGAAATTTGGGAAATGGGAAATATTGTTATGGATCGGTAACAAAATTACGACAAAACAATGAACATTCAACAACAAGAACAAATAATATTTGTGATTGTACAATAAAATCGGGTATTTTGAAACATAACATTTGTATGAATGATGAAGATAACATGAACATGAACAGAGATTTGGGTATTCGGAAAGATGAAAATGTGTGGTTCATAGAACATGGGATTACCACAGGCGGTAGTAAAATTGTAAAACATTTAGTAAATAATCGAAAGAAAATTGTTCATTTTGATGCAATGGTTTTGGATAAGGATAATGAAACAGGTAAATTTTCTTGCAAATATAGTTTGGTAGACTTCAATAAAAAAAAAAAAAAACAATTGATTAGAATGAGTAATATTAAAATAAAAATATTTCCTTAACATTTAGAACGAACAGAAACCTTGGAACAACGACAAGGGAATGTTTTAATTGACAAAAATAAATTTGATTCTCCAACTACACCTGATTTCTGTAGTTTCGGTGGGCAAGATAAGACATATATCCCCTTTAATAAAAGCTTAGATTATGAATCGATAAATTTCGATAGTAACATTTTACATAATCTGAATACTACATACCAATATTCGTCAAGTAAAGTGCCGGATAAAATAGAAGAAATATGTGATAAAAATAAATTATCGACCGAAATTTTTAAGGCCCCTTTTCTTTACCCGTCTCTAACTGAAAAATTTCCAACAAAATTGAATCAAAGTAGTTGTGAAAAAGTTAATCAATTCGAAGACAATTTTAACAAAGATTGGATTGATAATACGATCACAGATAAACGTAAATTATTTCGATTGTCGCATAAGAACAATAGCAACAGTGTCTGTACGAGTCAAAGTAGCATCGATATATTTCATCTAACAAAAAATCGAACTGATGCTTTTGATGATTTCGATGAAATCTTCAATGGAATCCCATTAAAGGGGAACAATAACGGTGCTACCATAAACGAAGACATTGTATTGAAGAAATTGAACGATAAAAAATTTATTGATAACCTAAACGAAACGAATATTGAATACAAATCAACATACATCCAATCTAAATTGCAACTGAAGGATACTGTTACCATACAGAATGATGATATTCAACATCAAGATGGTATTGGCAAGGTGATAAAAAATGTTATTATCAATGAAAATGGCAACAATGTCAATGCATCAGAATGGAATATAATCCGAACAAGTAACAAACATTTACGAACAAATAATACAAATTTTGATAATGCTACAAAGTCATCAATATCGTCAAATATCCATTTGTCAACTATTGATGATGTTAATATTGTTCGATTGATCAAAATGATTTTAATGCAACGGGATGGATATACAAATAATGAATTTAAATCAAACATATTTCAGCCATCCAAATATTCTGATATTTTAAGAACAGGCTAGTTATTTTCAACAGTAAACCTCATAGTATGATAACACGTAATTTTCATTTATATAAAAATTAAAGAACCAACTTGAACTATAAATTAATGTTCACTAAATGTCCACAAACTTTTAGAGAAAACGGTTACCATATTTAAATTGAGGAAATGTAAAATTTTATTGTGAAGTGAAGACAAAGAAAGATATGTATGTACTTTGTTCGATCAAGAAATCGTTATTAAACTTTGATAGAAACTTTTCAATTAAATGTCTAAGTAAATAATATATTCAATAATTTAATCCTTTGCATTTAGAGTTTTGTTAGATAAATTAAAATACCAATTTGTGAATTTTCATGAAAGGGATGAAACCGAACGGAATGAGATGTATTTTGCCAAACTCTTTTCAAACAAAATAATCGTTTCGTAGATAAATTGGGAGTGAGTTAGAATATACGTATCGCCTTCCTCGAGTATTGTTTCCGTTCGAACTTAAGAAAACAAGTGTTTACATAGGACAGAGACATATTTTAGATAAATCTCTTTAGAAAAATGTTGTACCGACAAAGATATCCTCAATCAATCTATAAATATTTGTTTAGAAGGAATATTTATCAAATGTCTGCGATTAAATTAAAATTAAGTTAAATAAGGGATACGAATATAAATCACTTAAAATTTCCAGTTTAGAACATTAACTTCTAGTAACTTGAAACATCAAAACCTAATTATAATTTTTACTCATAAAATATAGGGATTAAAATGATGTATCGTCCTTGCCCATAATTTGATCAAAATTATATATTATAAAATATTATGTATCCAGTAACCTAAAATATTATTTTAAAAAATTGGATAAATAAACGCAAGAATATTATGAATTTTCAGTTATCAAATTAAATTATATTAAATTTAATCAATCATACGTTAGTTCTTGAATGAAAAGTAGAAAGATTGATTGCTACTACATTATATTTATTGAAGAGCTTGCTCAACCAGTGGCGTATAGTCTAATGCGCAGACGGTGCAGAGCACACCTGAAATCGTATCTAATTTTTATTGCTGCAAATTGCTAACTCGAATTATTTTATTTAATTATATTTTACTAATTTTTTTATCAATTTTAGATTGAATTATGAGGAAAAAGGAGAGGTGCTAACAGAAAAAGTCTCCAAATTTGGCCTATGGTCTACCTATCTGGGGATTATCGGATAAGAGTTTATACGCTTTGAAATTTATTTTCCATTCTAATAACTTGAAATCAGTGAAATTTAAGGTTTTCTGACAAAAGCTTTAAAAAAGTTTGAAAAGCTCGTCTAAAGCTTTTAATTTAATTAAATTAAATTAAATTATTTTATATTATAGCAATATGGAATCTATTTTCTATCCCAATAATTTAATGTCATTAAAATTTAAAACGATCTGAAAAAAGATTTAAGAAACTGCCCAAAGCTAATCCAAAGATTTTAAGCAAAGCTTCAAGCTTTTTTTTGAAATATTTTTAATTTCGTGGAGGGGCCGATATTTGGATAGAAAATGGAGAACGAAAACTTATTGCATTCTTTGAGCTTGCAATGAATTGAGATAGCTTTAAGCGAAAATTCCACATTTTATCTAAATTTATTGAATACAAGTAGAATAAAAATTGCATTCCAAATTATATAAAATGGCATTTTAATTTAAAGCTTTCAAATAGATTTCGAAATTTTTGAAGCTTTATTTTGGAAAAAATTACATTTTGTTAAAGGATCGCTCTAGATAGAATATAGACTTTTAGATGTAAACAATTTATTTCCAAACTTATAGCTTTAATTAGTTTAAATAGTTTCATTAGTCATCGTTTTTAATAGTTGGAAAGGTTTTCTGCGAAATTGTCATATTTCATTTAAATTTAATGATTGGGTTAAAAATTCGATTCCAAGTTATATAAAATGATATTTTAGTTTTGAGCTATCAATGAGCTTTCGAGATTTTTGAAACTTTTTTTTTTTGGGAAAATTTGAAATTTCGTTAACGATCGTTATCTGGATCAAAAATAGATTTTAAGACGTAAAAAATAAATTTCGGAAATCAAAGCTTTCTGCGAGCTTGTAAGTTTTTGCAGAGCTTTGTTCGAAAAGTTTAGCCTTCATATGTATTAATTTTCATTTGTATTTTTTCTCAACTAATTTATGGACTTTTTGCATCATTATATTTTTTTGGATCCGAAAAAAATTTTCGGGAAATCCGGATCAAATTTGTAGAAGTCCGATATTCAAAATTCTCAGCGCGAGCCTTTACAAATTTGTAATTTTTCTTAAATGAATTTAAACTTTTCTGAAATATTTAATTTTTGTATTTTTACCTAACTGTCAAAGCAACTGTCTGCGTTTTTACATTATTTTCTTCCCGAAGAAAATATTGGGCATTGCACTCTAGTAATAGCGCTGAGTAATGATCTCTTGAATGAAGCAAACGTGTATGATAAAATTGTTAAACTATTTAAATGTTATAATTTTCCGATTTGTATGGTATGAGCCTAAACTAAAAAAAATTATTTAAACCGCAGCAATTAATCAAAGTAAATAAAGGGGTAAAAAAGGATTCGTCCCATTAAAAAAAATTCCGTAAAAGTGGAAATGCGTAAAATAAATTCGCGTTAAAAAAGGATTAGATGTATGTGAATACTCATATATTTTGTATGTTCCGTCTTATATCGTGTTCTAATAGTACCGGGTTATAGGAGGTAAATACATAGGATCGAGATATTTAATATTAAGTCAAATTTAATTGCTCTCTAGCACCATTTTCCGTTCAAAGTTAAGATGCTCGTACGTACTACAATAAACTCAGATATATTGTATACCTTTTCA
The DNA here is from genome assembly GCA_027564815.1 of Symmerus nobilis. Classification (NCBI taxonomy): domain Eukaryota; kingdom Metazoa; phylum Arthropoda; class Insecta; order Diptera; family Mycetophilidae; genus Symmerus; species Symmerus nobilis. The sequence continues at coordinate 2,415 of JANTOP010047357.1, read as the reverse complement.
TGATTGGTTATAGCATCTTGATACAAATGAAAAATCTTTTAGTAATATGGTAATTATACAATTTTGCCAAGCCGATTTTCGAATAAATATTTTTAATTGATTAATTTTTATTTTTGGACCAATAAAATTGAGAAATTCATCACGTGCCAATATAAAATAAAATCGATTCTAAAATTAATTAACTTCAATACATTCTGAGTTGAGAGAAAAATTTTAAAAATTAATTTCGTAATATTCATATAAGATTTTCATTTATTTTTCTTCGCATACCCATTCAATACCGACAGTAAAAACCACTTTACGTGTTGACCACAAATTTCTTAAGATTACTTTTACAAAATAATTATAAATAAAATATAAATCGTTTTGTAAATTATGGGTTTTATTTTGATTATTTGCATGTATTTGGGTACTTACTTTTGTAAATGAAGTCTATACAAATATTTTAGATTTTCCGACAAAAAACAATTTTTCACGTAATTAACATACACATGAAAATTGTCTTGAAAACCTACATTCGCATTATATATAAAGTAGACACGAGATACATTCAAATCACATCCCATATGTTTTTGATGAAAATGTGAAAAGGAAAAAACGAAGATTTTTCTCACCATTTTGCCAAAGCGAAAATTTATTCATCATTGATTTAGTTTAAAGATCAACGATGCGAACGAAACATAATAAGAAGAGAAAACAATTCAAATTATGTACAAATAAAACTAGAAAATTAAAGTGAAAACTTAGATGAGGGAAAATAGTGAAATGGAATTTTCCTTCTTGGTTTTTTGTTTTTTGTCTTCAATTTAATTGAATTATTTTAACGTCGCGCCCATTAATAAAACGCGTGCCGGGTAAACAATTACAATTAACTTTATTTAATTTCTGGTCGGAAGAACTAAAAGAAAACTATTAAGAAGCTCTGTGCATTTTCGATAGATTAATGAAAATATGCAAAGAAAAAAAAATTATAAAAATATAAAATGAAAATATCTTCGTAAATTTAAGATGTACAAAATAAAAAATATATTAACGTCATTATTTTGAATGACGCACAGCATTGGGAGATTTTTAAAATTCATACAAATTTAAATTGTTTATATTACATAAATATGAGTAAAAAAAAGCCGTACTTGTTACCATGTGTTGCTATTGCTATTCAAAAAGTTTTCACCTACAAAAAAAATTCAATGATATTTTTAAAACTAATAGTAAGAGTAGTAGATAGTATAGCTATAGATCTTCACTTACTACTAGCTAGACTTTACTGTAATATCAGTGACTTGATTTAATTCATTTCTGCAAATAGTTTCTGGGATGTATTTCTCTGGAAATAATTAAGATGAGAATTTTTTTTTCTATCGAAATTAGAGGTCAACCAGGTTGACCGGGACAGGGACGGAAAAAAAATGTTTTCAGGAATTAATTGGACTTTTATAATTTCGCTGTTTACAGGGAACATTTACTTGTGATATTTTCACGATTAAAATTTAAAAGCAAAATAATAAGTTGCCTAGTCCTTATCTCAATAAAAACAAAATTATTTTGCTGGATACTTTTGATAACAATTTTCTAAAAATGATATAGATATTTCAAACCCGCCGTCTTCCTAATTTCCAAAGTTGTATACTTCAAAAAGATAATTAGGATGCTAATTTTATTTGACTAATATAGGGTGACCCTTTAAGCCCTAATACTGAAGTAACCAAAAAATGTCAAATTAATTTTTTTGCATAGGGAATATCTACCTTAATTAAGAAAAACAAGAATAGTTTTCAATAAATAATGAAAGTGAATCATACGTTTGAAGTTGATTTCTCTTATTTCGAAGCAATTACAAATCGATTTTGTGGAAGCTGCAAATATTCATCAATTTAGCTAAAATATTTAGAGAGGGGCGCCGAATGGTAGCTTTAGCTAATTACAACTCCATACTAAAAATCGGCGGCCCAACGGTATACTAACTAAACGTTCAGGGTGTTCTGACGTCTAGCTAATACTTTCTCTGTTGATTTCGTTTAATCAGGAATTGATGAAAAAATATTTATAATAAAAGTAAAAATTAATTCCAACAAATGTTTAGATTTAAGAAAAACCGATAATTATTTTAAAATTAAATTAACAATGAATGAAAAAAACAATATGTTAAAAAAGATAATTCCTCTGATCTTATACAAACATCAAATAAATAAAGAATAAAAAGTTAAACAGATGTAATTATCATATTGCGTAGATTGATCGTTAATTGGAGGTAGCGTCTAAAAATTTTGCACAGCACTTAACAACGTACGAAAAGTATATTCCATCATTTCTTAAAATTGTTTAATCAATTAGGTATTACCTAGGGTGCGGAATCAATGGTTGGCCACTAAAAAATAGAATCAGTGGTTGGCCACCAAAATTTAATATTAAAAT
>JANTOP010047346.1:0-10042 GCA_027564815.1 Symmerus nobilis | reverse complement strand
TTTTTAATGAAGTTAAAAGTGGGAATAATTTCATCCGTGATCATCCCAAATATAGGATTTAATTTGAGTAAATCTATGCTAATAGAGGAATGATTATTCCAGCATCCGGGCCTCATTAGCCGAATGGAAGTAGACTTAGCGACTTGTTTGATATAAATATCTAAGGGCACTATATTTAGTAGTGCCTCGAGTGCAGCTGTGGGAGTGGTCCTAATTGCCCCAATGATCAAAATGCAGGCTAGCCTCTGTAACTTATCCAGCCTGCACTTTATCGCATTGTTAACTATCTTGGGCCGCCACACGACAGCTGCATGACTAATTATAGGCCTTACACAAGCAGAATAAATCCACAGTAAATATTTCGGATTGAGTCCTACGGCATTGCCATAGGAGCATTCTCGCTTTTTGCAACCTCTCTTCTAAATGCAGAGTCCAATTTAGCCTAGAGTCAAGTATCACTCCGAGGAGTTTAACAGATTTCTTTAAACTTATCTCCTCTCCGAAGATTGTATTGTGGACGAAACCTTCGATTTTACGCCGTTTTGTGGACAGAACTCGATTAGATTACATCACCCTATTATCTTATCAAGTGCGACTTGAGTCAGTTCACATAAAGTGTTAACCACCTTGAGGACAACCTCTATTTACCGTAGCTTTTCGGTAAGTTCATTCATTCAGAACCAAGATTCGACTACTGACCATGTGATGAATCCAGTTGGTCAGCGTAATTCCAAATCCAAACCTAGTTGCAGCACTTTTGATGGCATTGAAACTAGTATTGTCGAAGGCGCCCTCAATATCTAAAAAAGTGCCAAGAGCATATTCTCCTTTCTCAGTAGCCAATTCCACACGATGGGTAAATTGGTGTAGTGCTGACTCCACCGATTTACCCTTCTGGAACGCATGCTGATTGGCATGTAGAGGGTGGCGAACCAAAGGACCATTCCTCAAGAAAAAAGTTATGAAAAGTTGAAAACCTAATTTCTCAGGATTTTGGAAGGAAAATTATTTATTATTTTGACCATGATTTGTACGATTATTTTTTGTTTTATCGTTAATCGCCCGTAGTCAATTTATGACTTCTTACTGGCTTATCCTTCCTCTATCCACGCGACTTGTTCCAGTCTCAGACTTTGTCCGGTCCGGATTTATTTTGATTTTTTTTCTGACTATTTCTAACGTTCGAGAATTTGTTTGATATTTTTTTTCAAATTCCCCCCTCCCCCTCCCCCCAAATTATTCTCAAAATTTTCGGGGTAGTTCTCAAATGCAGGCTTTCTGGTGTTCGCAGGATCCCCCCGAATTTAGCCATAATTTCTTAACCCTTTCCGCTTTTTCAATTTTCTACATTTAACATAGTCAATTTTCTGGCTGTTTTTTCATCAACACTTTTTAATTAAATTTTTTATTAAAGAAATTCCGTTCGATTTAGATCGAACTTATTTCCTGAGTAGTTCATGAGTTAAACTAAAACCTAATTTCACGATTTTGGAGAAAAAATAATGTTCTTGAGTAAGTTGTGAGCTTGCAAAAATTGTTTTTTTCGTTTAACTTTCAATTTAATTTAATTTTCAATTCAATTCAAGAGGGAAAGGAATGGAAAGTCTGGAAAAAGTCGTTTAAAAGTTCGAGATACTTATGGTAAAATGAGTAAAAGGAAAAGTCGAAAAGACAACGAAAATGTGGTAATAAAAATTATCAAAAATCAAATCCGCAGAAGTTGGAAATGGTAGCCGCAATGGACCGACTTTTTCGATACTCATTTCCGACACAGTCATGATTTTTACCGAACTCATTCATATTTTATAAAGTTACTTTTTGTTCTTAAAATCTAAATTGGACAAAATTTTCTTCAAAAAACTTTTAAAATCAAAAATTGATCACACGATTAATAAACAGACGGACCGGGAAATGATAAGTTTCCCAAAGCGAACTCATATTTGGCTCAGAGTATTTTTTATCGCGAAACCCTGAAATTAGTTTCTAATTTAGCCAATCAGTTGTATAGAAAAAATTGGTTCAGCCAAATTGGGACAAATTTTCTTAATAAAATTTTGAATTCAAAATTGATATCGCGATTTACGATGAGATTTACCGGAAAATAATAAATTGTCCAAAGCGAAAAGCTCGTAATTGACTCAAATAATTTTTTATCTCGAAACCCTGTAAGTAGTTTTTAATTTAGGTAAAAAGGCGAAATTTTGTTAATAAAATTTTTAATTCAAAAATTTATCTCGCAAAAAAATATTCCAATTTTTTTAAAGGTCCAAAATTCGCTTAAAATAATTGTTTAACGCAACACCGGAAAATTAGATTTTAATTTAGTCCATCGACTATCTAGAAAAGAAAATTCACTCAAATTGGGCGACTTAACATAAAACACCGAAAAAATCGACTATTTCCGGGTGATTTGTGCCTGGAATAATTTTGTTAAAAAACAAAATATCAAATATATGTCTGTACGATTTGTTCTTAATATTTTCCTAAGCATGTGAAATAAAAAAAACAGTAAAATCACATGAAAATTGAGCTCCCAGGAGCATTTTGAATTTTGACAAACTTGAAAAATAAATAGTAAAGATAAATCGATTTTATGATCGTTCGGTCCTGACACCGCAACTTAAATTCTACATTTCAATTGGTCAATTTTGGGTTGCATGTACCCCCTTAACGCCTTTTATTAATAGAATATGAAATTGATCAGTACGAGATAAAACCAGAGCTGGGGAATCTTTCAAGAAAACTACAGAGCAATGGAATAATTTATTTCTTAAAAGTTCCGGAAATTATTACTTAAAAATGTTCGGAACTGAAGTCTCTAGATTCCAAGATAACTTCGCGTATTTTTTAGCAGAATTTGAACTTCCATTGATTCTTATTGGCTGGTTTTGGGGCATTTCTTGCCAGGGCAACCTTAACCTTAAGCTAAGCAAAAAGAAAAACAGACTTATGGTTACCATGACCTGTTGGGAACAACATGCAACGAAGAATTCAAATCATAAGTCGATGAAGACGCAAAATCACGCAACAGTTTCCATACATTTAAATGCATTAGGAATGATCCAAAAGCAGAAATTGGGTGGAGTACGAATTGAAGTTGAGAGACGTCGAACAGCTGTTCCGATGGCCGAAAAGGAAAGGTATTTCGCATCGTATCGTGACTGGTGAAGAAAAGTGGATACATTACGATAACCCGATAAAGATGATCCCGGCTATGCATCAACATCGACATTAAATCTTTCAATGAGCTTTCCAAATATTTAAAGCTTTATTTTGAGAAAAGTTGACATTTCGTTAAAACCGTTATCTGGATAGAATATCGATTTTCAAACTTTAAAAATTAAGTTCGAAAGTTAGAGCTTTCGTTGAGCTTTTTATATATTTGATAAGGTTCTATCTACGAAAATTCCACATTTCATTTAAATTTAATGAAAAGGATAATAATTCAATTCCAAATTTTATAATTTGGCATTTTAATTTTAAGCTTTCAATGAGCTTTCGAAATTCTTGAAGCTTTATTTTGGAAAAAGTCGAAATTTCATTAAAGCGCAATAATCTGGATAAAATATAGATTTAGACACGAAAAAAATGAAGTTCGAAACTTGAGCTTTCATTGCGCTTTTAAAAGTTTGGATAAGCTTTCTGCGAAAATTCCACAAATCATTTAAATTTAATGAAACGGATAAAAATTCAATTCTAAATTATATAAAATAACATTTTAATTCTAAGCTTTCAATGAGCTTTCGAGATTCTTGAAGCTTTGTTTTACGAAGACTGGAAATTTCGTTAAAGACCATTATCTGGATAGAAAATGGATTTAAAAATGTAAAAAATGAAGTTCGAAAGTTAGAGCTTTCATTGAGCTTTTTATATATTTTATAAGCTTTCTGCGAAAATTCCATTGTATCGTTTAAATTTAATGAATCAGATAAAAATTTGATTCTAAATTATATAAAATAACATTTTATTATTAAGCTTTCAATAAGCTTTCGAGATTCTTGAAGATTTTTGTTGAGAAAATATGAAGTTTCTTTAAAGGATCGTTTTTTGGATAGAAAATAGATTTTAAAACGTAAAAAATAAGATTTGGAAAATAAAGCTTTCTGGGAGCTTTTAAGATTTTTCAGAGCTTTTGTAAGAAAAGTTTAGTTTTGATATTTTTGTATTTTTCCTCAACTAATTTATAAACTTCCTTCATCATTACATTTTGTCGGATCCGAAGAAAATTATCGAGAAATCCGGTCCGATATTAAAATATCCATGGGTTTAAGCTTATGCTCCATTACTGGTATGAGCAGCAGGGTGTAGTCCATTATGAGCTCGTCAAGCCAAACGGAACTATCACGGGAGAACGCTACCGATTACAATTTATACCTTTAAGCTGAGAATTGAAGGATAAACGGCCACAATACGAGGAGAGACACAACAAAGTGATTTTGCAGCATGACAACACCCGGCCACCCGCTATATTCACCAGACATTGCTCCTTCCAATTACCACTTGTTCAGATCGATGATTCATGGCCTGGCTGGCCATGAAGATGCCATAAAATGGGTCAATTCTTAGTTAGCATCAAAAGACGTGTCGTTTTTCAGACGTGGAATTCATTAGACATGGAATTGTATATTATTTATAAAAATTAAATTAAATATCAACGCAATCGGGTGTGAATTTGCCATTTTGATAAGTATATGACCTAACAGGAATCATTAATCAGACCGTCTTCTTATCGTCTATAACAAACAAATTCATCAAATACTTAAAATCTAAATTAAAATCCCTGCGACCTGCAACAAAATCAATTGAACGATTGCTTGGAAAAACGCTGACCTACTGAAGAAAATGAATGAAAAACGATTAATAATCAAATTGAATTCGAAAAATATCAAATCAATCTACCAACCTTTCGCTTCCCCATCAATCTTTGTTCGCTTCACTTCAAAATCAACTGGCATCACCGCACCCATCCGCTTTAAATCCGGCTTCACAATAAATCCATCCACATTACCATCCGTCGCCACCGAATCACTACGAACCGCCCCACCCTCCTTCACCTTATTAATTCGCAATATAATTCTGGGTGAATGTTGATGATCCATTACCGAATCCATTATCGGTACAGTCTTTTGTTGATTGGTTACCGGTGTTGGTACGGTGATCGGTGGATGGGTAACAACTTCCAGCGCCTGTTGAACGTCCAACGGTTTTGGTATCGATTTAATTGTAATTTTTGGTGTAATTAAATCGGACATTGAACCGGTTACGGTACCGTCCGACGAATCGATTGGTACGTTTGGATCGATCGGTCGTTTAATCGTCACCTTCGGTATAACGATATCGTTCTGTTCCGATTTATTGATTGCCCGTATTGTTAACTTTGGAACGGGATCGATTATTTGAGCGGATGATGGTGATGATTCGATCGACGATCCATCCGATGTATCGTCCAAATGATTATTTTCCTTTGGGATGCGAACGACCAGCTTCGGTACGGTTGATGTAGATACGGGACAGGGATGTTGTTGGGTGGATAAAGGCGATAATGGTGATTTGGTCGTTGGATCAACGATACAAGCACCAGTTGATGTTGTTTTTATTATCATTTTCATGTCGTCCGGTGTACTGGTCGTCACCAATTGGCTACTAACCGTTGCTGCTGCCGTATCTGTTGTTTTTATTGTTAGTTTAGGTACTTGTTGAGGTGATGCGGCGTCACAGTTTCCCATCGAATTCGATGATGTCGCCAATTCATCGACAGTACGAACGATCGGCTTAATGGTTAATTTTGGGAATTGATCGTTCGGTTTTGGTATCGGTTTTATGGTTACCTTCGGTACGGGACTACTTGGACCCGCCGTCGAATCAACAAAATATTTCGGTAACGGTAAATGATTCACCGAACCGGTGTCAACTGGTTCCACAGTTTTGATCGTCAATTTTGGGATTGGTGGTTCTGGGATTGGTTTTATCGTCAATTTAATCCCATCATCCGATACCATCGGTTTCATTTCCTTCACATTCGTCGAGTGGCTATCCACTTTGATCGTTAATTTCGGTACAATTTCGCTAACCGTTGTCGTCGTCGACTGTCTGATCGTTAATTTTGGTAGAATGTGCGCATCGATTTGATCAACGGTATCCGAAAATTCATCGGAATGATCATCGGAAGCGGATGATTGCGGCCGGACGATCGGTTTGATTGTTAGCCGCGGTACGATTGATTCATTCTCATGATTCGACAATTTGTTGGCGGTGAATTTCTTCCCGGCACCCGACACATCCGGATTCAATTTAATGATCGTTTTGATCGGTTCCCGATTACGGGTCACGTTAATTTTTAACGGCTCAACTTTACGGCTATCCATTTCTATATGATCCGATTGTGGATCATCGGATTGTTGTAGAGATTCAGTTGTTGCTTTTGATGTTGGCTCCTGATCCATTGATGGGCCACCCATTGTTAGTTCGTCCGTCGAACCATTATTTATTTGAAATGTGCTCGTTTTATGTTGATCGATTCTATTCATCGCTCGATCGGTACCATTTATCGAACGATTTACTACAGTTTTGTCGAGATGGCCATTTGTTAAACGGTTCAGTGATGTCGATGGTAGATTGGTGTCATTGTCAACCGTTTGTAATGGATCGACCATAATCTAGGGGCGGAGCACGATTGTTTCTTAGTCCTTTTTAATTATCCCTTGATATTCACTGAAATTGTATGAAGAGAAATGAGAAATCAGGTAAAGAAATTTATAAGAAAACTTTGGTTCTCAATATTTGCATCGATTCGATCAATGTCAGGGGAGGCGTAGATCAGGGCTTTGGGTTAATTGCAGCAAATTAACGTTATTATTATCTAATAATTCAAGTTTTTCTCGCAGTATGATTGGGGCCATTGGCTTGATGGAAAATAACATTATTTCCCATACGAAGACAACGATCTGAAGCTTTTGTAACGTTGATCGCAATCGCAATACACACAGAACAAAACGAAATAATATACTCGTTAATCTATATATCCCACCAGCGTCCAGCTGTCCCGCAGGATTCGAAATTAGCATTCAGCACATATTGCCCATAGATGGGGCCCATCATAGGGAACATCAACACACACCACTAATCATGCCACTCGAATCTCGTGGACGATGCGACGAGGTAATCGAATAGCAGAAGAAATTGACCACTTCAATTACGGAGTACTGTACGAACCACAACCCACCAGGATAGTTATCGACTGTAACAACTCATCAGATGTCACGATCGCAGATGCACATCTCTTTTGATGAATCTCTTCTATTTAACTACCGCATGTCAACCCTATCACCAACACCAAACGATTTAAAAATTGTCACATACGCTGGCGACATCACACTAACACGACATCCTAAAAATGTCGTGCTTAAATGCACCTCCCGGAAATCAATGTTATAAAACTTAGTACATGAGGGACAGTCGCCAAGAAATATCCAGAAAAATCATAGAGATCGGCATTCATATTGTCGTTGATAAACTCCACTCTTAGACATACAAGCCCACACCATGATGTTACTACCACCAAATTTGACTCTACCTATAAAATAATAAGGTTATAAGCTTCACCTTCTTCCAGAAAGTCATGGGCAATGTTACATGCTGCTTGGCATGTGCCAGTTGCCAATTAATATTTCTGGTGGTCAAGAAATGTTTCTTATGTATTATACAGCTACTAAATCCAACTTCATGAATTCAATTGCGGACAGTACGTGAACAAATCTTAAAGTTCATTCTACAAGTTCCTCTGCAATTTTTTTCAAATTTTCTAATCGGTTTTCTTAGTCATTAAAGATGCCATTCGATCTGCTATCAGCTCTACTCCTAACAGGCTCTTTATATTTAGAGTGGACTGCTGGTACTGCTAACGGACTGTGAATGATCTTTTGGGATTATTCACAGAATTTTTGCACTTTTCGAGGTACCTATTGTTAGTGCATTTTTAAATTATTCATGGACTGCCTGCACTGCTAATGGATTTTTTATAATTTCAGCACACTAACCTCACGCCTTATACGCTCTTAAGCTAGTCCTATTTCGCGTCGACGATTCAGAGCGCTGCTTGGAGCTGTACAAGCGAGATAAAAAGGATTTCTTGCGTCAGTATGTGACAATGGATGAAACATGGATCCATTACTACACAACTGAATCAAAGAGATCGTCAGTTGAGTAGACAGCAGCCGGTGAAAGTCGCCCAAAGCGACCAAAAACTCATAAGTCAACTGGCAACATTATTTTAGGCACCTAGAATTTTCAATTCAGGGGGAACCCTCTTAAGAATTTGATATGGAGCTGGTTTTGTAACTTCCTTATATGAGAAATCAATTACTGAACATTTTGCGAAGATGTTATTAGATTGTCACCATAGGCTAATAATTTCGAGATCACTTTGTATATTGTCATAAAGCTCAGTGTGGGTGTATTTACTGACTGTATTTAATTGCAGTACCGTCTGCGTATCCTTGGATTTTGCCTCTTAGTGGTAACTTAAAAATATCATTATAATAAATAAGGTAAGGTAATGGGGCAAGAACTGAGCCTTGGGGCACTCCCACGTTAACTTTAAGAAGGAAACTTCTGACACCATTGAGATGAAAAACCTGTTGGCGATTGCTCAAATAGGATCTAAAAAAAAATGTAATGAGTTTAGATTTAACGACAGTTGCAAAACTATCAAAAGCCTTCCTGAAGTCTAGAAAAGCAACAGCAACATAATTGGCTTTATCCAACTCAGTCCTCACAAAATTTAAAAGTACATTCACAGCACTTATTAGAGTGTGAAAGAGCCAGAGACTCTGGAATATTGATATCATAATTGAAATCAAAAATCATGGAACTAAACGAAGGTATGTTTCCTGGATTGTAATATAATTACATAATATCCAACGGATCAGTTAGGGTATTTATATTGGATATCTTTACAGTAGTTATATCTGATTTAGCGGGCTATCTGGTTAACCAGATTAAATGTTGTAAGGACTGAAATAATTTTCAAGGATCTTTAATATTATTCGAAATAGTTTTGTTGTAAAAATCGAGTTTAGCGGTTCTCACCTTGAAGTTAGTTTTATTTCTTAAAAGTTTTCTGTACTTTTCTCTTAACTGAAATTGTTTTCTGGGTATTTTTTAGATAATTTATAGAACTTATTCCTCGTAGATATGAATTTCAAAATTTCTAAACTAATCCAAGCAGGCCCGCTGCTTCCATAGGAGCGAGATTGTTCACCGAACACGGGCGCCTCTCTAAAGGGGCGCCATTACGAGCAATTAAAATTAAAATTTAGTAACCCACACTTAATTTAAATTCATCAGAGTAGGTAATATATTTTCTTCATGTAGAAATTGTGTGATCATAAATATTAAGCTTCGATATTGAATGATCGACAACATTAAAATATATTTCGAAATCTGAATTTCAGAGGTTAGTGAAAACGGCTCTACGACAAATATAATGGAAATTTTCGAAAATATGCAGAAACTTTTGCTAAATTTGATACGGTAATGGCAGAACATTTGCTCCGTATTCAAACATCTAGCTCGAGAATTACAGATCAATATTTGGAACATCCAATTCACAATGAAATGATAGAAGATATATCGAATTTCTATCTAAAACATAGTATTTTAGTATCGTATTTAGTATTAATAATCGTAACAGCGATTTTTTTTAATTCTCCTAAATTGAAATATATTGTAAACTGAAAAAAAAATTCTTGAAATAATTTTTAATGGCGGAATTGGAAGTTTCATTTAACTTTTTTCACGATTATTGAGATATTTCGAAAGTTGAGTAGTAATAGATTTCTGAAAAATATCTTACATCAAACTGAAACGTAAAGATAAATCGACTTGGTGGAATTTAGAATTTTTATTCATCGTTTTTTTGGGGAACGTTTCGATAATTATATTGAATTTTTCAAACATTTATAATAGAGTTTGAATAAGTTCGTGCGGTTTTTTTCCGAAATTTGAAGCTTTATTGACGAAAAATGGTTACAAATTTAATATT
>JANTOP010047335.1:0-10044 GCA_027564815.1 Symmerus nobilis | reverse complement strand
AGCCAAAAATATTTAAAGAGTGGCCCGAATGATATTTTAACTGATTGCAATTCCATACAAAAATTTGTCACCCTAATCGACATATTCTACTAAATATTTTGATTTCGAAGAATTAGTTAAGCTCAAAACTATATTTGACATAAATGACAATCGTCATATTCCCAGCTATTTTTTAGTAAACATTTGGTTACCACTAGGTTTAAGCATACGGGCAAACTAAAAATGGCCAAACTAATTTTAGTTTGTGTTGTGACGCATACGTGGCCAATAAACAAAATGTGCCCCTTTTATGTTGAAATGAAATTAAAAAAGTTCATCATGAAATTACACTGAAACTTAAATTGTATCTTCCCGTAATTTTTTGAATTGGACAGTTTCTCTTATTAACCGACGATATGTATATTTAAAGATATACGAAAACGGTTATATTAACAGCCAGGCGACGAATTTGAATTTCTTCAAGATAATCGCTTTAACTTTCATTTTATGGGAAGGATGATCAATGTTATACGAATAAAACAAATTAGCTCCATATTACAAACTCTTGGTCGTCTCGAACCGCATGTGTTGAAATGTTGAATCTAATGAAATTAAAAAACGTTTACTAACATCCATAATGTTCTTATCATTTTAAGACACTAATTAATTGTTTCAAAAATCATAAAATTCATACCGTACTAATAAATTTAAACAAATTATAAATGGGAGTGTTAGGCAAACTCTTCTCAAGAAATTCTTCTCAGGATATAAATTGTACTGTGAGATGAATAGCGTGAGAAGAGCTCGTCTGCCCTTAATTGTTAAATATAATTTTATTGTATTAAAACTGTTAAATATTGAAATATGTTCAGAACCTCCTGATGAGTACCGACAAATGAAATTAACTACAGATATTCCTGCTATCAAACTTTTGTCTTTGCCTGAATTAATGTCGTCTGTGTTAGGTATTAAGCCACAATTTAAATACCAAGCTTTAATTGGTGATGGTGAGTCATGTACTTGTTTTTATTATTTGTACTTATTATTTTACTATATTTACTTATTTTCCGTTATTGAGCATGATAAAACATATCGTTGCTGTTCATTAAAGTGGTCCAAAATTTTAAATGGGTTCTAGAATGTTGTATCAACCTTGAAGAAGCCTAATTATGATTTTATTTAGACTTCTTCAAGGTTGATACAATACCCCCCCCCCCCCTTCCCCTCTACCATCGATAAATTCCATAAGATTTTGGACCAATCTAATATCCATCCATGTATTACGTAAGACATGTTTTTCCCTTTATCGTAAGGTTCTGGTAAATCCACTTTATTTTAAATAATAAAGTAAGACCACAAAGGAGAAAAATATAACGTTTTAAGCACTACTCCAAACTATCAGTAAAATTTCATATTTTTTTCTGAGTAGTGACACTTATTATGAATACGAGTATATGTAATGTATGAATATTAATTAATGATAGAATTATATTTCCGATTTGGTAGGAAGTTTTATGAGCTAGAAATCTCTAGACTACAAGTCACCTCTTGTTACCTAGAAATTGAAAATTCTTATACAACAAATTTCATTTCCTACGTCAAATTACATCAAACATTTTTTTTTCAATTATAATGGTAGCGGTATAAAATTCTTCGTAACACCTATAAAATTATATATTAAAATGCCCAACTGTCAATGCTATTTGAGAAAAGAGAAAATCGCACATAAAGTGTAAATCAACACCACTAAATAAGTTCTATGCTTGTAACGTACTCTTGTATTGCAGATTGCTCTTCCGAATAGTACATATTTTTAACACCTTTAATTATATCTTATCCAATTTGCGTTATGTGAATGCCAAGAAACTCTTTGTAAACTTCATGGTTTTTATTTACTACCCAAATAAACAGTATAATGCCTGGATAATATCAGGAACATCCAAGACCAAAGAAAACACTCGTAATTGTTGATTTTGTTCAGTCAGTTGAAATTATTGTATTTATTTAATTGCTTCCTATATAATAGGTACGTTCTTTAAAAATTCCCGATGAAGAGTGCTATATGGGTTTCAATAATTTACATATATAACAAAAATACAATTTCTTCAGAGAAACTCTATATAAATTGGTGGGTTAACGTTGTATTTTTTTTATAAGTAAATTATTGAAACCCATATAGAACTTCTCATCGGGAATTTTTAAAGAACGTACCTAATGTGGGTTATGAAATTATCTAGAACTACGGATACACACATTTTTGTGGGCCAACAGATGGAGACCCGATTATCGTGGACAAGAATCCTTTTTTCAGTGTCTATTACAAAACTAATCGAAAATGGTCACCCCCGCACGGGTTTAAAACCAATTGAAATGTCGTAATATTTATAATAGCAGCGATAGGTAACACTTTCTGAATAAATAATTTTCGTTTTTCAATAACAATATTACATTTATATACAACCATTCCACGCTAAAGTTACCCACCCCCTCTGGTCCCGACGTATCTAATTTTGATAAAAGTCTCAGAATTTTTTTGTTTTACCATCCGACTTACAATTACGAATACATGGTAACGAACAAGAAAAAATTAACTTCTTAGTTTTTTGGTCGTACTGAAAACCTATGTTTTTCCAACTATCGGTACCATTTTGTCAGGAACCCCTAAACATATGTTACTCAAATTTTGCACGCTTATTCACTAGTATATTTAAAAGTTGAGGACATGAGCATATTTGAATAATAAATCGGAAAATAGTCAAGTTTTTTAAAAAAAATGAAACATTTGAAAATTTTGCGATATTTTCTTCTTTCATATTTGAAAAAAGGCGGGTTCTACATGGAGTGCGTTCGTTTGCTCATGTCCTAAGCTTTTAAATATACTAACGAATAAGAGTGCAAAATTTGAATAATGTGTGTTGATGGGTTCCTGAGAAAAAGGTACCGATAGTTGAAAAAACATAGGTTTTTAGTACGACCAAAAAAACTAAGAAGTTAATTTTTTCTTGCTCGTTTGTTTTCATTGATTCGTTGATCAACATACCCTACTTTGCACTGTATTTTGAAGCACTTCCGCTTATCGTAAAACTATGAATATGTCGTTCTGTGTAGAAATTAGTGTAGAATAATAATATGAAAGAAAAAAAAATCATTTAGTTTTCAGATTCATCCGCACCGACCTTAAATTATAAAAAAATATATACAAAACAACAACAAATTAATTTAATATGATAGTATAGAGTACCGGCAAGGGGAAAGGGGAAATTACATATAATTTATATGGGAATCGGCCATATTTGTCATCAGCCATTCTCTCCATTAAATATTCTCTATTCTCAGATTTGAACATTTCTGTTCATTCTGGCCTCTAGAGGGCATCTTCTCCCTTCAAATTATAAAGAAAGTAATAAATGCTGCCCACGCTCTTTGTAAATGTCTTATGTAATATATGATCAGACCTATAACGGATGCTTTTTTATTACTATTGTATGTTATTGGTCTTGAATTATTGTGGTAAATTTTACAATGTTTTTAACTTCAACAAGATCTATCATCACTTGCTATTGAACCAGAAGGACCGCCTAGTCCAACAAGAGGAAGATCAAAATCGCGTGATAGAAAAAGTTTGGGACCTGAACAATTAAGGCCTTTACCGGAATCATTAGAATTTGATATTAAGTATGGTTGCATGCTCACTAAAAACTATTAACAAATTCAATATATGAATTATTTTTCTGACTTTTAGAAACATTATGGCAATGACTGACATAAAAACCCACATCGGCTATGCAAGAGCATGGGTTCGTTTATCATTGGAAAAGAAGTTATTATCCAGACATTTTCGATCCTTGCTATCCGATACAGCTTTGTTACGATCGTTATACAAGAGATCAGCATTTGTGCGATGTGAGGATGAAAAGGAACAATTTCTCTATCACTTATTAACCTTAAATGCGGTTGATTATTTTTGTTTTACTAACACTTACCCAACAACAAGTAAGTTAGAAACGATCAGCAAATTATGTATGTGTTTATTAGGCTTGCTATTTTTACAAACCATCAACAAAGATTGATATAAGAGGGTTGCCATAGTGTAATAGCACCTCCGTTAGTTTAATATAAATAGGAAATAAATTCTGTAAAGTTTTATATTATGTAGGGTAGACATGTGTAAGTAGGATCAATTTTAACATTTTGGTCTGTAGCGGCCATATGCAATGGAATTTTTCTAAACTTGTAATACCATTTTGTAGCCACTTTTCGGATTTCCTTATTAAATTTTCTTGGAAATGGGTTTGAAGCCTGATCCAACTTATACCCAATTTTCGGAGTTTTTGGTGTAAGCACTTTCGAAAATAATAATATATAATGTATTCAGTTCGAAAAGAGTCATTTTAAGCATATAAAATGTATAATAGCGACGTAAAGAAGAAAATGGAATGCGATTTTTTTCCAACTGAACGGATAGACTTCTTTCTGAAACTGATAGACTTTCTTTAATACGATTATTTCTGAAAGAGTATTAGTTTTACGTGGATATTTCTTTACCATATTTAAGGATTTGTACGAATTGTTTTAGCTAAAAATACAAACTAATATACTTGTACGCAGCAAAACATGAAATTATACAAAAAAACATATGATTCTACTTACACCAATTGCTTTTGGATTCTTAAAAAGCAATTAATCACATCATTTAATAGAAGAAAAATAAGAAAAATCCTTTTTTTAATATGAAAAAAGTAAAAGGTTAGCCCTCAAAAATTACTTTTGCATGTCAAAAACACACATTCGCCATTTTGCCAAAAAGTAAGCGTCATGGGGCTGTCAAATTTTCATAACAGATGAGTTACATCAAAAATAATAACCCATACAAATTTCAGTTTCGCAGACCGACGCAATTTCCAGATATTCGCAATGATCCTACTTACACCATGATTCTACTTACACGTGTCAACCCTAAATAAAGCGTGTTTTTTTTAAACCCGATAGAACTTAAAATTGCAAAAAACACAAAAAATTACATTTTAATTACAATTTTTTTTATTCGAAAGATCAATGGCAATAAGATTTGAAAATGATTTCGGGCATATGGCCACTGCGGCTGTTCTAGGGGAAGCGCATTCTGGACGTCCCATTTTCAGACACTTTTTCGAGAACTGCTGGCCGTATGTCACGAATAACGCGAACAATGTTTGCCTCCAAGGCGTACATTGTTGCTGGTTTATTACATATTTTATATTTTTTAAAGTTATTTCATTTATAGTTTGTTTGTTTTAATAACCACCTTCAAATTACTTGTTTGCCGCCCACTTCACTTCACTTCGTGTATTTTTACTTTACTTTCATTAGTCCAGAAGGCTTTAACTTAATAACGACGTAGAATCAGCTAGCTATTATCATTCAGATACATGCAGTTTGAAATATACTAAACGACAGGACTCCAATAAAAAATTTCGTAATTCTCATTCTGTATGTTACCTGGTAATACAAGACAAGAAGTGCTTCAGGAATAAAAATTTTTATTATTGGTAATGTGACTTAGCGTTTTTATCAAGAAATTAAAACTTTATTGTAAAAAACTGGTTATACATTTAATGTACAATGTATTATCCGTCGCTAGCCACTTATTTTTCCCATCTTTCTGGCAGCATACGGATATCGCGCCGAAAAAAGAACTCATCTTTTGAGGCGATCCACGAATCAACATATTGCATCCGTCTTTCATTCAGTGCGTGACTAAAAAGCATCAATTGTATTTGGCAGCGAGCTCTTTGATTCGTTAGGTTGGAGCAGCTCATAGTACACTACACCCAGCTTGTCCCACCAAATACAGTTCATAAGCTTGGCCATGAATATTGGGCTTCGCCTTTGTAGTTGATGGTTGTCCGATGGTTGACTTATGATTTTTTATACTTTGCGTAATCGTAGTGGATTTACTTTTCATCGTCAATTACTATACGGTGCAAGAAACCCTTCCGTTTGTGCCGTGGAGCAGTTGTTCACACGTGAAAAAACGACGCTTGATATTTCTGGGGTTGTGTTCATACGGAACACAATTTCCCTATTTTTGCACCATACTAATGGCCTTCAGACGGTTTGAAATCGTTTGTTGAGTCACTTCCAAGGTTTCAGTGAGCTTCTCTTGACTTTGGCATGAATCTTGGTCCAATAACGCCTCCAACTCAGCGTCTTCAAAGTTTACTTGCCTCCCTAGCCTGGCGTTCTTTGTCACTGGTGTCACAATCGACACTTTTAAAACGCCGAAACCAGTACTCACATGTTTTTATTGATGAAGGATGTTCTCCATATGCTTCACACAGCAATCCATGTACACCAGTTGCACTTTTGTTCAAATTAAAACAAAAATTAACGTTTCCCGCAAATTGTGTTTTGTTGGCGCAAAAGTTGACATGGTTAGAGCACAAAGATAGTTGCTTACACTTCAGCGAAATGACACATACTGATTCCTAGAGGGAAATGATGACGCATTATAAATATATTAGTTACTAGATGGTTCGATGTGATTTAATACTAGTTACGCCATCCTTTGTAAAATGCTACGAAATAAGACACACTCCCAATATAACCCAGTATAACTTTTTTATTCCAAAAATGGGATATAAATTTACTGCAATAAATTCTGATGGACATCGATTTCTGTGTGAAGCATATGGAGCACATGCTCCATCAATAAAAACATGTGAGTACTAATTCCGGCATTTTAAAAGTGGCAAAGCCAATGCTGTAGATCTAGTGGAATCAGCTTTGAGTGATCTATGAGCTACTATGAGCTACTCCAGCCTAACGAAATCAACACTGAGGAACGTTACCAACAACAATTGATGCAATTGAGCCGAGCATTTAAGCTTAAACGCCCCCAATATTCCAAAATACATGACAAGTGGTCTTTCAGCACGACAACGCTCGGCCACATGTTTCAAACATCGTCAAGGGTTCAATGATGATGTCTTATCCCACCCGCCGTATTCACCAGACATTGCTCCTTCCGACTACCACTTGTTCCGGTCGATGACTCATGGCCTAGCCGAGCAGCACTTCAGTGCTTAGGAAGAAGCCAAAAATTGGGTAGATTCTTGGATCGCCTCAAAAGACTAGGAATTTTTTCAACGCGGAATCCGTATGCTGGCAGAAATATGGGGAAAAGTCGTAGCTAACAATGGACATTACTTTGAATAAAATATATTGTGCCAATTTCTCTGAATAAACCTTCAAATTTACAAAATGAAACCTTCAAAACTTTATACACTCAATATATGCAATATATATGGTATATATAATATATATATGATGACTTATACAGATACTTAATCAGACAGTCCTTTTATAATATTAACAGACATTTATTAATTTTAGAATTACCTTACCGTGTTGTGATATTTCCTTCGAAAAAAAATGCGAACCCTGCAACGGCAGCCAATGTGTGGGTGTCTATCTCGGGTAGTATGGGTGAAACGAAACAGGTTCAGACTCCCCGTGGAAGTTTGGAATTTGTATTTCATGTAATTTTGGTTTCTAATAGAAATATAAGAATAGTGGTTAAAAATTATTGAATTATTTTAGCATAAAAATCTAGGTGTTTTAACCACTTTGAGGATTGGTCACGATAGTTTAGGTCCATCTGCCAAATGGATGATTGAACATGTTGTTGTGCGGAATGAAGTATCTGGACATACATATAAGTATGTTTAGCCTTTGACTTCCACTTGCCATTATATTAAATGTTTAATACTTTTGTTGTGTTTTAAGATTTCCTTGTGGACGATGGTTAGGCCGGGATATAGATGATGGATCAATTGAGCGATTGCTTGTCGGACAGCTGGTTCCTCGAACTGTTGACAGCGAGGAATTGCTAGAGGCATGTCGGACTCCGCCAAGAGCCCGAAGTCCCAGTATACATCGTCCAGAAATTCGACCGGCTGATATTCAGCATATGCTAAGCGATTGTGTAAATGCTATAGTAAAATGGCATCGTTCAAGTCGAGAACGTGATAGTGGTTCATTAACGAATTTATTGTGCGGAGAGGATGGCTTAGTCAAGTGTATGGAAAATGCATTTATATTTGGATTTAAATCACAACGATTGTTTGGGCGAAATTTATACATTTGGGACTATTTCGGTCAGCATCCTGTAAATCAAGTTAATTTAATTTAATTTCATATTAAATAAATTTTGTAGTAAAAGTTAAGGAGCAATTCGAAGTAAATTTAGCTGAATTACGTGGATCTTCTTTGAACTCACCACCATCTAATTCAAGTCCTGAGTCACAATCTTCGCCATATATAACACCCACCATCCGGCAAGAGTTAGCCGACATCTGGCATTGCTATGTACATTTAATGGGCGAAATTAACAACGTTACGCAAGCTTTGGGAAAGGATGGAAAATTTCAACTTTTTATATGTCTCAGTTTAAGGTATTATTGATATTATATTTGAATGCATCAGTATGAATTATACAAATATTTTCTTCCTTTGTACGTTGATTCAGAGAACATCTTTTACATCGGATGTTGGCTCCTATAGCAGCTACAAGAGTGACACAGGAAATGTATGAAGAACAAAGTTTTATGCGTAAAAAGGGACTACTAACGTTTTTACGACAAATTCTAGAGCCATTAGATGTATTTACTTTTGTTCTAGAGAACTCGATTACCCAAGGAATCCCCTCTCAATGTTAATTTAGACTATGGAACAACCATAACATCTCGAAACCAAAGACATAATTTATTTACAATTTTATGTTATAAGTATATATTATTTTTAGATCATATTTCGTTAATGTTATTAATTTCGAATAAGTTCCTGAATTTTAATTATCGTTTTATATTGGAAACGTTTTTTATTTATAAAGCTGGTATTCTAGCCAATGAACAATTATTAATTGTAAAAGGAAATTTAATTATAATAAATATTTTTTGGTGAACTAAATATTTAACTTTTCAAATAAAATAATGCATTACCCACGTGTTACCTTGCAACTGATGAGTTTACAATTAGTTTGTTTATATTATTTTCAGACCTTTGTTGGTTTTTTTATGCTGTTCCATTATTAGTTGCGGATGTGTAGTTGGTTATATCATGTGAAAAGACAACATTCCGCTTCAATACATATGTATGCTTGTCTCAGAATGGTAAAATTCTACTCCACGCACTTTGAACGGGAATTTTACCTCTTTCTCTTCCACTTAGCCTTCTGACGTGTTGTACATGGGCTATTTTGTATGTAAGCAATAAGTACACAAGTTGTCAGAAATGAACCTTATAATGTAAATTTTCGGAATTTTTCACAATTTCGGCGACTTCTGACGACCTTTTATCTTCCACCAAGCCTTCTGACGGATTTTTGCCTACATTCTTATACTGTCTTCGGTAATTACACAAATTTTTATATTATGTTCTGCAAAACTCGGTAGAAATTATGACCCAACTATAGGTTGTATTCCCAAGCTGTTAAAAAATTTGAAGAGGTTGATAGTTTTATAGATCAACCCACAGCTGTGCATCTTCGTTCAATCCATTCACGTGAGAACATTGCTGATGTACGCGAATGTGCGGGCGAAGAGTCACACACACGACCTTAAGTTTACGGGTCGCGGGCATCTTCGCATATTCATCAGGAATGAAAATCATCTTCAGCGGTGAGGTACATTTTCAACACAAAGGATACGTTAATACGTAAAACTGCCATATTTGGGGCGAAAAAACTCCACAAGTGATCCAAGAGAAGCAATTATACGTTGCGAAAATTAGTAAGAATCTGCCATTATGGTCAATAACATCCGCGCTATAAGTAAATGATAAGTAACTTTTTTTAATTAGCATTTGGAGATATTGATTCGGAACATATGTTGTTTTAACAGGACAGGGCCACATGCCATACAACTCATAAAACAATAAGCTCTATTTATGATTGGCGCCTGGCTGTAACGCACATGTCCACTAAGGTGGCCGCCAAATGTATGGAAGGAAATTTTGGAACGCCAATTCTAGTTCTCATAGGCTAAAAACGTTCGACTTGCTACAAAACTACAAAATAAAAAGTTT